>BLBF01000081.1:4640067-4665907 GCA_015471245.1 Laticauda colubrina
CCTTAAAGCAGAACTAGAACTCACTATCACCTGGTGACTGACCTAAAATCACCCAGCTGGCTTTCATACCTAAAGCGGAACTAGAACTCACTGTCTCCTGGTGATCGACCTAGTCACCCAGCTGGCTTTCATGCCTTAAAGCAGAACTAGAAGTCACTATCACCTGGTGATTGACCTAAAGTCACCCAGCTGGCTTTCATACCTAAAGCGGAACGAGAACTCACTGTCTCCTGGTGATTGTCCCAAGGTCGCCCAGCCATCTTTCATGCCTGAGGCCATGCTAGAATTCACACCCCCCATTTTCTAGCCTCAAAAAATCATCTACTCTCCCCTCATCCTAAGCCCGTCATTCTGCCTCTTACTGGAATTTCTTCTTCGTGGTTGCTATTTCTCAGTTCAGTGTCCAGGCACCGCTCTGGGGAAGGAACGACAGGAGGGGCTGCGAGGAAGAAAGCAAAAATTAGACTTGGCAATATTTTAATAGTATATCCTGCCACCGGTGTGTCTCTTTGTGAATCTCTGCAAACCCATTTTCCTGAGGCTATTATCCTTAACAATATATATTTCTAACCCCGAGAAGACACCCCACTCAAACTCACCTGGTTGTTTCATTTGTCGGGCCTTGGTTCCCTCGTTGCAAACATCGTCCTGGAAAAAGAAGAATAGAAGGAATTGATTCTCAACTCAGAGAGCATTCGATCCTAGCAACCAGAGGTAGTCCTCTACTTACAACCATTCGTTTAGTGACCATTCAAAGTTTCAACGGTACTAAAAAAGGGGACTTTGGACCGTTATTCACACTTACGACCGTTGCAGCATCCCCCACGGTCACATGGTCAAAATCCGTATACTTGGCCACTGACTCATATTTATAATGGTCACGGGATCCCCTTTGCTGACCTTCTGACAAGCACAATCCATAGGGGCAAACCAGATTCACTTAACAACCGGGTTACTAATTTAACAACCGCAGTGACTCGCTTAACAATTGTGGCAAAAAAAGCCAGGTTTCCAAGTGATTAAATCCATTTTTTTTGAAGAAAGAACAAAGTCCATCTTCCAAAACAATTTATTTTATTTAGGAAAGCATCAAATTGGCAAAATCTATTGTAATTCTGGATCTGATACAACCTGGAATTACACCACGTAATATTGGAAATTAGAAACAGCCCCCAAAAGTCACATTTCCCAATAGAAGTAATAGAAATAAATCAACGTTTGCTTGGTGTCATCAATCTCCACCTCCAGGTCTTAGCAGGGTCAGCTTTCGTTCCCACCGGAAGGAGAACCACCCAGCCTAAACAATTCTGTCTCCCCTCTTCCCACCTTAGGAATGTGGCAAGCCCGAAACCCTTCCTCCCATAACCAGCGAAAAGAAAGAAAGAAAAGGAATATATAATAAAACTAAATAAAATGGCTATGCGTATGTCAATTTTGGGCTTGACAGTATTGTGGGGCAACTTGAACAAATTTCTCACCTAGTGATGTACATTTTGAGCTCAATTGTGATCTGGTGAGGGAGGTCGTAAAATGGAGCAAAACTCATTTCACAACTGTCTTGCTTAGCAATGAAAACTTTGGGTGGTCGTAAATCGAGGACTCCCTATACCAAAAAAAGAAATCAACCCAGTGAGCTGAACCCAACCTTTTTCTGAACCGTCTTCCGGACACCACTCACCGCCGTCCGTCGTTGGCTGGCTTCCTCCGCCTGTCCGCCTCCTTCCGCCTCGTCCACAGAGAGAGACTCACTCTTCAATCGTGACCGTCGCTTCTTCACCAGGTCTGCGTCGCGCATGTGAGCGAAGGCAGATTTGATGGAGTGGGCTCGGGGTGGAGCCACGGGGCCTGTACCGCCAGCTGAGGGGGTGCGCTGCAGGGGGCGCTCAACACTGCCCCGGGAAGCAAGCCGTTTGAGCCGGGGAGGTGCAACCATCTTGTCTTCCTTATCGATCTTCTCCACGTCCGCCTCGCATTTCCCAGAATCCCCTGGGTCCTGGTCGGAGCCGTTGGCCAGTCCTTTCCCATCATGCTCTGGGGATTCTCCCCCAGAATCCTCCCGTTCCAAAGCCGGAGGCGCACCATTGATTAACCTGTTGGGTTTGGAGATTTCCGCTAAGCGGTGCTGTGAATTTGGGGCGACCTCATCTGCCACGTTCTCGTGGGATTTATTATCCACCGGAGCAAGAAATATTGTTTTATTTTCTTTGGGGGCAACCCCGTTTTTCACCTCTGGCCCTCCAGAGAGGATGCCGTCGGTCACTCTCGAGCCATTCGGCTTTTCCTCGCTCGCCTTGCTGGGGACACTTTCTGCAACGGCTTTGTTCCCAGAATCCTTTGCTTCTTCAGGCCTCCCAGAATCCTCCGGGAGATCAGATTCCCTTTCTGCTTTCTGCTTCTCCTCCAATTTTGTGGCTTTCCCAGAATCCCCCTTGGCTTCTAGCTTCTCCACACTACTTTGCAGATGTTGGGAGTAAAACACAGCCGGATCGACAGATCCCGAAGGATCGGTGTCGAATTTGCCCACTTGGTATGTGGTCTCGCTACTGTGGCTGGCAAACTGAACTACGTTGAGTTCCTGTCCTGTGAAAAACGCCCGGATCTGGCAAAGGTACGTCATTACGATCAACCGATCAGGCACCGTCAAGAATACCATATCCGCCGGGTCCATCAGCCGGGAGATGCCCAGCGTGGCAAAGCCGTCAAAGGCCTGATAAGAGGAGAAGAAAAAAAAAAGGACACTTAGAAACCGATGGCCTTTTTCCTAGCAGGAATTATACAACTACTCCTTGACTTACAACCACAGCTGCGCCCAACATTCCTTTTTTCTTTCTTTCTTTAATCATAACATTTTTCTTTATTTTTTTAACTCCATCTTCAGGGGAAACAGTGTGGTTCCAGGTTTTTTACATTTGAAATCAAACATGACCATAATTACATATATAACTTCCTTGTCTAATTTCATATCATTACATGTTACCAATTTTCCTTTTCATATTTACATATGTTACTTTCAGGGGTGGGATTCTACCTGGTCGGACTGGTTTTATAGAACTGGTTGTTACGGCTCTGCGCAGCTTGGAGAACTGGCAAATCGCGCCACTGGCTGGCCCCTCCCCTCCCCGCCCACTCACTCCTTACCTGGCAGACACACCATCAAACTTGCCTGCTAAGTGGCTATTTTTACTTTTTTTTCCCCATGACCATCAGCCGTTCTGCTGTACCAGGAGATTTAGATTATCTAGAAAGTAGGAAATTGTTGGATTTCTTGCTTTCTAGCGAATCTAAAAGCAGAGTTGAATCTTCCTTAGGACCGAAGCTTCTATTTTTCAGTGCAGACTCAGGCAGCAGATTGCAGAAGGGTAGATCTCTGAGTGAATCTGTGCTTCTGGGAGCAACTCGATCTGCCTGCCTGCTTTGCCTGATTTTGGGCAAAAGTTGCTCTTTTTTTTTTTTATAAAAAAATCAATATTTACATACATGGTGTGTTGTGATTTAATTTTATGAGTTTGCTTGCAAGCAAATTTTAAATGATAAAAAATTCAATATTTACATATTTATAATATTTACAGATAAGCCACGCCCAGCCAGTCACATGACCAAGCCATGCCCAATCAGCAAGCCACGCCTACCCCATCACAAGACCACCAAGCCACACCCACAAAATAAGGCCATGCCCACAGAGCCAGTTGTTCAAAAGCCGACTCACCAGTTTATTGTTCTCTTTGATGTCGAGGGGATCCAGAGCTTTGTAATTGCTGCAGGCAAAAAAGGGGAAAAAATGTGAATATCATTGTAAATATCCTCAAATAATTCACTTCTGTTGGGTAGAGGGAACTGGAAGAGCAAAATACAGGGAGTCCCATCTTATAACCATTCCATTTAGTGACCGTTCAATGTTACAACAACACTGAAAAAAGCAACTTAGGACCATTTTTCACACTTACGACTGTTGCCGCATCCCCATGGCCACATGATCAAAATTCAGATCCTTGGCCACTGACTCATATTTATGATGGCTGCAGAGTCCCATGGTCACCTGATCCACTGTTCACTTAACAACCGGCTTTCTAACTTATCAATAGAAGTGATTCACTTAACAAGCGGGGTTTTTCACTTATCAATGGAAGTGATTTACTTAGCAACCAGATTAATAACTTATCAACAGATGTGATTCACTTAACAACCAGATTAATAACATCAATGGAAGTGATTCACTTAACAACCAGGTTAATAACTTATCTACAGAAGTGATTCACTTAACAACCAAGGGCAGAAATTTCATAAAATGTCGTGATACTCTCTAAATGAATGTCTCACTTAGCGATGGAAGTCCAGGGCTTACTTATGATCGTAAGCCGAGAACTTCCTGAAAACTTAATACTAACTGCCGATTGGTAACTCTGTTTGACCAAGAGCGGGTATTCTCGCCACAACTCACATCTTCTCGGGATGGAAGTGGTGCAGGATGGCACAGAAAGCCAGGCCGTTGCGCCAGGACGTGGTGAAATTGGTCACACGGACCCCTCGATAGCCGGACGTCACTTCCTGGCACCACTGCAGCAGGCAATGGCTGGAGTTGACCAGGGTGGGGCTGCTGAGAGACTCTGCCTGAGAAGAGGTAAAAGCCAAAATGAAAAGAACAGTGGCAAAATGAAGTACAGGTGGTCCTCGACTTACAACTGTCTGTTTAGTGACCAAAGTTCCAACAGGAGAAACAGTAAAAAGCGACTTATGAACGTTGTTCTCGTTGACAGCTGTTGCAGTGTTCCCCTTCCCCCCCCATGGTCACGTGATCAAAATTCAGATGTTTGGCCACCGATTCATATTTATGACGGTTGCAGTGTCCCGGGGTGGGTGCGGGGGTCAAGCAATCCCTTTTTGTGACCTTCTGACAGGGGCAGCCAGATTCACTTAACAGCTGTGTGACTAACTTAACAACTGCAAGGATTCACTTAACAAATGGCAAGAAAGGTCGTAAAATGAGCCAAGATTAATTTAACAAACATCTCACTTAGCAACGTCAATTTTGGGGGGCTCAACTGTCATCATAAAGCGAGGACTGGCTATATTTCACCCCACCCAGCTGCAAATTATAAAAGACCCAAACAGGGAGAGCCCTCAACTTATAACCGCAATCAGGAACAGAACTGAAACTAAACCATGCGGTCTTTATGTGAGTCATCATCCAATTTTGCCAACACTTTGACCGCAGTCGTTCAGTGAAAGGCATGGTTGTTAAGTGAATAACGGAGCCGTTAAGCAAATCCAACTTCTCCCATGGACGTTTGCCACAAACCAGAAGAGAAGAATCGCCTTAGAACCGCAGAACGCTGCAAACCTATCTTAAAATATGCAGGGCAGCTGCCATGCTCCTAAATTGTGACCATGGGGCAAGTACAGTGGTCATAACACCGAGGACAGTTCATAAATCGGTTTTCCAGATTCAAACCTTTGTTCAACAAACGGTCGTAAACCAAGGACTACCAGCAATGCCACCTATAATAACTAGACCCAAAATTTCCATGCTTGAAGTTGCTGGACGCCACTCGGTGTCCTTCTGATAGGAAGTCATCAAAGAAAGACACTTTGGGGGGGCGGTCTCGGAGCTTTCTCGGACCACCCACATGCTGCCCTCCCTCCCCTCCTTGTCCCAGCAGAGCACGGGTGGGATTTGAAAATCCCAGCAACCGGATCGCTGCCCGGTTCCTGGGTGGGCATGGCCATGGCGTGGCCTACCGGAACTTCCGGGAGGGCCGTTTTTCACTTTCCCCAGAGTCCGGAGGCTTTCCTCGGGCCTCTGGGAGGGCGAAAACAGTCTCCCCCAGGCTCCGGAGGCCCTCTGGAAGCCAGAAACAGGCCCGTTTCCAGACCTCTGGAAGGCCCATTTTTCACCTGCCCAGAGCCTCCATACGGATCCTGCCCCTACCTGCAGCCAAAATGGGCCATGTGGACACTCCTGAGAGGGTAAAGGTACATGGGGCCAGCAGGTCAGTTCAACGACCAGTTTGGCGAACCGGATGTAAATTTAATACCCGGTTCCCCCAAACTGGCTGAATCCCACCCCTGCAGCAGAGGTACCTCCCCCCAACATCGTCACTGTGTTGGGCAGAAGCCACCATCCCCCCCAAACCCGAATTAATTGAAAGCTTTTGCAGGGCTCACGGGAAAAAAAGAAGGGAAGTGACCGCGACCGGCTATACCTGGTCTTTCCCTTCGGGTCCCAAATGGGAGGCTGTGCCACAGGACACGGGGCTCAACACCGGGGCTTCATGGCAGGGCCCAGCACTCCTACGGGGACCCGGGGCAGGCAGGGCAGAATCCCAAGATACAGGCGGGCTGGAGGCGTGGGGCACCACCGCTTCTGTCCCCGAGGATCTCTGCATTAAACCATCCCCTTCCAGGCTTTCTTCTTTGTGGTCTGGTGGACTTTGGCTGGGGGGCACATTCTGGGAAGGCTGTGGGGTATCACCACCCCAAGGTGACCCTAAACTCCAAATCTCTGGACTGTCCAGCTGTGTTTGTCCCAAAGTCTCTGGGCTCCCATTCAGACAGATGTTGGGTTCCTCAGGCGTGGCATCTCCCAGGACTTCTTCTGAAAGTTTCTTCCAGCCATCAACTTGGCCTCCATCCCCTCCTTCCTCGGTCACAGGAAGCGCCATTTCAGCCGTTTGCTCCACGGCTTCTCCAGAGACACCGTTTCCTTCTGCGTCCTTCTTTTCCTCGATTCCCTCATCCTCATTTTCCAACCACTGTAGATTTGGCTCTTCTAGAGGACTTTGGGGTGCCCCCTCTGCAATTCCCAGGTCTTTCCTCTTACCTTCCTCTAGGCCGGGCACAGCAGCAGGGGGGCAACGGGGTATGTCCCACAGGAACTCCCCGGCCATGGCTTCCCTACCCATCTTCAACGGCGAGGAGAGATCCTCAGATCCGGACCTGCTTTCCTCGTCCTCAATCAGCAGTGGCTCTTCCTGAGGGACGTCAACTCTCGGTGAGCTCCCGTCTGCCTCAATCACGATTCCGTGCACCTCTTCTCCAGGAAGGGTTTCTACGGCAAGCGCAAAGTGCTTGTCTCCTTGATGATTCTCATACCTTTCAACCTCACCCTTCTCCTCCTCCTTCTCCTCTTCCTTCTCAGCTGGTAATGCCAAAGCCCCTGCCTCACTGCCCCCCAACCTGTCTTTGGCCAGTTCTTCTTTCTCCACGACCATCTCCACGTCTTCCACCCGGTCCGAGGGAACGCTGTTGCTTGAGGCTTCCAGAACAGCGGTCAACGCAGTGCCTTCTTCCACGACTTCCTGGACTTCGCCAGCCGCCGCTTCCTGAAAATCCCACGGCTCCGTCGAAGGGCCTCCAAAAGAAGGAGAAAGCGCCAGGTACGCGGCGTCCGAAGATAATCCTTGGGAATTTGACCCGCTGTTGAGAAGAACGGGATCCTGTTGGGCGAGGGTTGCAACGTCCATAAAATACATCACCACGGAGTTTCCCGACGGAGGCGAAAAAGGAGCCGCTTCGTTGAGACTCTCATATTTTGGTTTTTCCAGGGGTGGGTTATCGAGGATAACAGGTGTGGGGAGAGGAACCAGGTTATTTTCCAAAATGGCGGAGGTCTCCACGGCAGGCGCTGGCGGGTCCGAGGACCCCACTGTTTTTCCCAGCTTGCGTTTCCGCATGGGGGCATCCTTGGATGTAAATGGCGGCGAAAGGAGTCTCTTCACAGATTCCTTTGGCGTATTTTTTCTCCTGGGTGGTGGTGAAACGGAGCAATCCTCCCTGGGTTTCCAGATATCACTTGGCCTGGAGGATGGGGTGAAAAAAAAAAAGAGAGAGATTCTGAATTTGGAGTCCCCAAAGAGTTGGTTCCTGTAGCGAACAAAATATTAAATAACTTAATTTTCACGGGATTGGAAGGACAAGAGAGAGAGTGTCAGCTCCCAGAATTAAAACGGGGAACTTTTATTCCTGAAGAAATTCTACTTCTCCTCGAGAGATCTAGGATCTCCATCTGACTATGGCCAAGTAGCCCTCGATTTACGGCTGGTCGCTGAATGACTTTTTTGAAGTTATGACTGATCTCCCTAAGGGCACCTACCACTTTGTGCTGAAGTTCTGATGGTCGCCCACACATTCTCGTGATCCTATGGCAATTGGACTGGACTTACAACCATCTGCAACATCCTGTGGTCACACAGCTGTCTTTTGTCATATTTTGACTCCAAAACTGCTGGTTCCTTCTGCTTTTTGGCAAAACTGGCAATGAACTTGCTTAATGGCCGTGGCGTTTCTTTTACGACCACTGCAAAAAAAGGTCCTAAAATTGGGTGACTCCCTTTACATGACGGGCAGGTTTCATGACAGCCCAATCTCAAGGACTACAGGTAGTCCCCGACTTACGATCACAATGGAGCACAAAACTTATGTTGGTTAAGTGAGTTTTGGCCCATTTTGCGACCTTTCTTGCTACATCCATTAAGCGGCTGCGGTGGATAAGCCATCAACCCGGATGTTAAGTGAATCTGGCTTACCCACTGACTTGGTTTGGGATACTGCAATGGTCATAAGTGTGAAAAAGTGTTGTAAGTCTTTTTTTTCAGTGCCGTTATAATTTTGAACAATCACTAAGTGAATCATTGTAAGTCAAGGGCTACCTATACTATAGGAAACATGGACTTTTTCTCTTTTCCCCCTCCTTTTCATTTTACCCCTGGTTTATTTTTGTTTCAAAGTCTGTGGATTTTTTTTTTTCTTGTTTTGTTTCCTCACTAAAAGGGGAAAATGTGAGTTCTTTTTTTCAGGGGAGTTTTGATGGCCCCAAATTATGCAACAATATCGATTACATTTATATATTCCATAAAATATATGCTCCTTTTTGTTTTATTATTTGCTTTGTTGCTGTACATTATCTAGAGTCACATAGTTTGAGTTGGGCAGCTTTAAAAATCCAATTAATGAATGGATGTATGGATAGATGGATGGATGACATGACAACCAGTATGGTGCAATGAATAAGCCGTAAGGGTAGAAAACAGGAGATCCTGAGTTCTAATCCCACCTTGGGCACAAAGCCAGCTGGATGGTCTTGGGCCAGCCACTCTTTCTCAGCCCTAGGAAAGAGGCAATGGCAAACCAACAATCCTTGCTCAAAAAACTGTGGATATTTATTCATCTCTAAGAATTGGGCCTGACTGAATGGGAGCAAAATGGATGGTGTACAATTCCTGTCTTCAGCAGGGGGTTGGATTAGAAGACCTCCAAGATCCCTTCCAGCTCTTGGACTCTATGATTCTAATGGTTATTAGTAATGACAGCTACATGCAACTCTTCAACCATCAAAGGCAAACATAAGCAAAAAGGGAGTCTACTACTGCAAAAAAAGGAAAAACAGAAAAGTAGAAGGGTGAGAAAGAAGAGAATGGAAGGAGATAAATGGGAAGGGAAGGAAGAATTAGTGATAACAGAATAACATAGTTGGAAGGGACCTCAGAGATCTTCTAGTCCAACCCTCTGTTCTATACCCTTCCAGACCAATGGCTGTCCAGTCTCTGTTTAGAAGCCTCCAGTGATGGAGCAGCCACAACCTCTGGAGGCACTAATTGTCCTCCATGTCAGGAAATTTCTCCTTAGTTCCAAGTTGCTTCTCTCCTTGATTAGTTTCCATCTGTTGCTTCTTGTCTTGGCTTCTGGTGCTTTGGAGAATAGCTTGACTCCCTCTTCTTTGGGGCAGCCCCTCAAGTATTGGAAGACGGAAATCAGGTCACCCCTGGGCCTAGTCCTTCTTTTCATTAGACTAGACATATTAAGGAAAGAATGACAGATGGAAGGAAGGAGGCAGAGATAGATAAACAGATAAAATAGATTAGATAGATAGATAGATAGATAGATAGATAGATAGATAGATAGATAGATAGATAGATAGATAGATAGACGGACAGAGACAAACAGATAGATGACGGACGATATGATTTGATTGCCTATTTGTACCCTATGATTATATTAAGTGTTGTACCTTATGATTCTCAACAAATGTATGTTTTATTTTTATGTACTCTGAGAGCATTTGCACCAAGACAAATTCCTTGGTGTCCAATCACACTGGGCCAATAAAGAATTCATTAATTCATTCATTCATTCATTCATAGATGGATGGATGGATAGATAGATTAGATAGATGGATGGATGGATGGATGGATGGATGGATGGATGGATGGATAGATAGATGATGGATGGATGGTATGGATGGATGGATAGAGGAAGGAAGGAAGGAAGGAAGGAAGGAAGAAAGGAAGGAAGAAAGAAAAGGAAGGAAAAAAGGATGAAAACAAAGGATGAGGAGGGAGGAAGGGACTCTCCAGTTTAACATCTCCTAAAACAGGAAAATATCAACAGGAAAATTTACTGCCCTCTCTTGATGTTATTTTTAAGGTTTAACTCCGCTCAGGGCAGGCCAGCCAGGCAGTGACTCCCAGGTGGCATCCTTGCTCCACCTCCCCCACCCTTCTGAGCTGCAAAATGCCCCCCCCCCTCCCCCAGCGTTCTCACTTCCCATTCCTTCTGCCTGCCAACTTCTCCTTTCCATTCTTGGTGGAGCCGACTCAACTCTTCCGAGGCGGGAGGGAGGTGATGAGGCGAGGAGGGGGTGGGGATGGAAATTACATCCAATAAATCTCCTCCATCTCGCCTACTCACCCGCTCTGCCCTCCCCAGCCAAAGAAATCAGATGTGCCAGCCAAAATTAAAAAAAAAAACAAAAACATCCTTGGCTGAGGACCGCCAAGTCCTGCCTCCATCAGTGAGGTAAACAGAGGCAGGAGGTCCAAGGTGTGGGCTGGCCTCCCCCAACGAGACCCACTGGATAACCCCTGGCATGCTGGTGAGTCTGCAGCAACCCTCTCCTCCCTGCAACGAGATTACAACTTTGGCACTGCAAACCCACTGTCGAAAGAAGGGGTCCTCACCTCGTGTCGACAGCACTCGGAGACGCTGGCCCCATGCTTTCATGCTCCTCTTCAGCCCCCGCCTGCACCGATGATGCTCGGGAAGTGTCCAGCATGCTGTTTCTGGTCCCTGTCCCTCCTGGGATGCCATTTGGTGCGGTACAGGAACCTTCCGCCCCGTTGAGCCCTGTACTCCCGGTTTTATACTCCTCGCCACTTACGTCAAACGTGAGCCTGTCAGGAGCGACAGAAGCAGCCTTTGGCGATGGATGTGGGGAACCTCCAGTGATGTTTCCATGGCTCACCAGGGCTGGCTCAGAAACCGCGGCCACAGCTGCAAGAAGAAGGGACCAAGGTCAGAAGTGGCACGGCTGTGAACAATGGCATTTTTAAATCCATTTTAAGCCATTCACCTCCTCCCCACTTCCCTTTAATTTACCTTCCTTGAGATATGCCTTGGAAGGCGACGGAGAACGGCCAGAGGGGTCTTCCTCCTCCTCAGCCAAGGGGTTCAGATCCCGTGATGTGTCTACATTAGGAGGAGAGGCTGTTGTTATGAAGGAAAGGGAAAGAAAAGAAAGAATTGGAGGAAAAAGCAGGCTCGGAGGAAGACCCTGAAGAGATGGAGCTGTCACACAGCAGAAGATTCGAATTCAACCATCTATCTGCCTATCTATCTACCTATCTACCTATCATTTCTCTTTCTATTATCTATCATCTCTATGATCTCTCTGTCTATCTATCATAATCTATTTATAGATCATTATCTATCTCTATCTCTCTATTATTTATCTATCATTATCTATCTATCTATCTGTCTATCTATCATTTCTCTCTATGATCTCTCTCTCTATCATTATCTATTTATCTATCATAATCTCTCTATCTCTATTATCTATATCACTATATCATTATCTATTATTATTTCTCTATCTCTCATCTATCTTATCATTTTTCTTTATCTCTCTCTATTATCTATTATCTATCATCTATCTATTATCTCTATGATCTCCCTCTGTCTATCATTATCTGTCTATCATTATCTATCATTATCTATCGATCTATCATAATCTTTACCTACCTATTTATCCATCCATCCATCCATCGGCTGTCTATCTAGAATCTATCTATCCCACACAGCATACAAAATAGGAAAGTCAGAGACACAAAATGCAGCAAAACACATCAATTCTATAAGAAATCCATTCAAAAAACCCCCAAGGATTTGCTGCTGAAAAGTCTGGTTTAAATGCCCTGTGTTCCAATCCAACATGACAGCTCTGTAAATTGCCCAAAGCTTACAGAAGAAGTCCTCGATTTACAACTATTTGTTTAGTGACTGCTCAAAGTAAAAACAGCACTGAAAAAAGTAACTTTCAACTATTTTTCACACCGTTGCAATATCCCTGTGGTCATGTGATCAAAATTCAGATCCTTGTCAACTGACTCATATTTATGACGGTTGCAGTGCTCCGGGGTCATATGATATTCTTTTGTGACCTTCTGTCAAGCAAAGTCCATGGGGAAGCCAGATTCACTTAACTACCATAATGCTTCACTTAACAACAGTGAGAAGGTCATAAAATGGGGCAAAACTCACTTAATAAAAACTCACCGCAGCACTTGAATCTCTTTCCCTAGACCTTCATGGTTGCTTTAAGTGTTGATTTGCAACCTATTTCTGACAGCTTGTTTCAATTAACAACAGAAATTTTGGTATTTAATGGGCCAAAATTCACTTTTTCAAACATTTCACGTAGCAACAGAAATCTCGGTCTCAATTATTGTCCTAAGTCGAGGACTACCTTGTAGTGCAAATGGCCCCTGTGCCAAGAGTTACAAGCCCCGCAAAACATGCACAATTTTGTCCGGATAATGCCACTCTCCAGCAACGGCCTTGCAAACCTGGGATGGCCTACCTGAGAAAGAATTCATCACAACGTTTTTGAGAAATCCTGAACAGGGAAGGGAGAGATGAGAAGAGAAGGGGGGAAAAAAAGAGGGCAAACTGAAGGTGGGAAAATGACCCGTATACAGAGGTGGTATTCAGCCGGTTCAGACCGTAGCAGAAATTTTGTGCAATAACCCAGAGAGGCATGGCACAAAGGCAACACAGTCAGATAAGCAATAAGAGTCCCTTTATTAGCTCCAACTTTGCTCCCAATGTCCAGGTTACCTTCGGCTGGAGAAAAACTCTCCCAGGAACAGCCTTTGGCTGCAGAAAATTCAGTCCAAAACAAGGTACACACAAACTGTAACTTAAAAATCCAAACAAGTCAAATTGAAGTAATTAGTTTGGCAGGGTAGGAGCAAGAATTTCAGGCTTGAAAGCATGGCAAAACTCACACAGTTGGGAAGACACCAGGAACAGAGATAAGCCACCACGATACAAGATATACAGTCACGTTTGCTCCCAGAAGCTGCTGCTCTCAGCAGGCATCTCTTTTAAACTCTCTTTCCAGCTGTGGCTAATGAAGGGAATCAGGGCCCTTTCCTCCCCCATAAGCCATACAACCCACATTGCTCCCTTCTCCGTTCCTCCCTCCATGCCCTCGGATGAAGAGGAGGCGGACCTGGGTTTTCCTCTGAATTCCCTCTCCCTTGTTCTACCTCTACCCTCCTCTGCCCAGCCGGACTTTGCCCATCCCCAGTTTCCTCCACAGCCAACGAAGCCACACTCCCACTCCCTGTCAGCTGTCCGGCTTCCTCCTCGGATTCAGACTCCAACATGGGCATGACATTTTGAATAGTTCGGAAAACTGGCAAATACCATCTCTGGCTAGCCCACCCCACACCCCCACCGTTACATCTCCTATATTCCCTTGTTTTTTAGCTCAGATGATTTGTGTAGTGGAACAGATTGCCCGCGCCTCAGCTGAGTGAAAAAAACAGCTTGGTTCACCATCGTTGACACAGAGGGCAGTTTTATCACAGAACCGGTAGGAAAAAAATTGGAAACCCACCACTGCCCATCAACCGATGCCAGAGCTGTGGCATGTGAAACTTATACAGAGAAGGCATTTAGCAAGAGGTGACCTGAAACTGGGACAAATTGCAGAAGGGATGCTGGGTTAATCTCGCGTTCCATCAATATCTCCTCCAATCCCTCTTAAGGGGATCAAAGAGAATCCAGGAAACCACGCGTGTGTCATGCAAGGTTAAGCAGAGGATCATCCCCTTGGGTTAATGTTCCAAAGCAAAGGTCCTGTTTCCCGCCAGGGAAGGCTGATATGTCGCTAAGTGAAGACTACTGGCTAATGCTGGCTGCAGAATTCTGGGAGTTGAAAAGTCCAGACATGTTAAGGTGGCTACGGCTGAGAAACAACGGGTCAGGGAGAAGGGAAATATCGGGGCTGGGAAGACACCCCTCCTCACCTTGAGGGGATCCTTTGTGGCCCACTGCATCCTCCCCCAGGCCGTATTTCGAGGCCTCTTCCGCCTCCTCGTCGCTTTCCGCAAAATCCTCCAAATTGCCGATGTCAGAGGGCTTGAAGCTCATCAAACTGGCCAGGCTTTGCATGTCTTCATCCCTGGGGAGAGAAGAAGGGGGCAGTGCTAAGAATCACCAGACCCATCATCCTTCCCTTGGGATAATAACCCAGCCATTTTTGAAGTCCAAAAACATTCTAGATTGGGCTTCCCATGGGACAGGATAAAAGCAATGTTGTTTGGAAGCTTTTTTCGGTTCAGTTCTAGGGTGGTTAATTTGTGTGGTCCCTCTGGTGTGTTGTGGGAACACAATATCTATCTAATTATCTATCTGTCTGTCTGTCTAATCATCCATCCATCCACCCATCATCCCTAACTATCCATCCATCCATCCATCCGTCTCTTTGTCCCTCTATCCATTGTATCAACTATCTGTCTGTCTGCCTGTCTATCTATCCATCCATGTATCTATCTATCCATCCATCCAACCATCCATCTAATCTATCTATCTATTCATTCATGTATTTCCCTCCCTCCCTCCCTAATCTATGTATTTATATTCTGCCTTGATTATTTTGGCAAATCAGCAAACATATCCAACACTCTTTCTTTTCTCCTTCCTCACAGCTGGCCCAAAGTCACCCAGCCAGCTTTCATGGCTAAGGTAGGACTAGAATTCACAATCTCCCACTTTCCAGCCTGGTGCCTTAACCATTAGACCAAACTTTCTGTCTGTCTGTCTTTCTTTCTTTCTCCCTCTCTCTCTCTCTCTCTCTCTCTCACACACATACACACACAGTATATATTGGCTTACAACCATTCATTTAGTGACTGTTGGAAGTTACTATAGCACTGAAAAAAAGTGTCTTACGACCATTTCAGCATCTCAACCATCACATGATCAAAATTCAGACAACCGTCCAACTGACTCGTATTTATGACGGTTACATTGTCCCCGTACTCGTGTGATCCCCTTTTTATAACCTTCTGACAAGCGAAGTCAATGGGGAAGGCAGATTCAGCTAACAACCAAACCACTAAAGCGATTCGCTTCACAACTGTGGCAGGAAAGGGTGTAAAATGGAGCATGAAAACCCACTTCAACACTGTCTCACTTAGCAACAGAAATCTGGGAGGGGGGGTTTCGACAGTGGTCGTAAGCCGAGGACTACCTATCCCCAAAAGGAGAATTTAGGGCCGGGCTTCTAAGAAGGGTAGTTTTCCCTACTCACGTGGCTTTCCCCTCGTGCAAGAAGACGCACGAGAGAGTGAGCTGGAGGGATGCGGCTACAACCTTCACCGACTTGGGCTTTAGGTTCAGTTTCAGGTCCACTTGGTTGGGTGTCTGGCTGGCGAAGCGCCTGAGGTTCACATCAACCGAGGCGAGGACCTTACGTTGCCCCTTGGATTCCTGTCACGAGAGTTCACCGATTGCACATTTTTAATTGGGTAAAATCTCACCCACCCATTTTAGTTTTTAGTTTACTTTATTGTCATTACACCTGTACACCTAAATCAAACACCCTCTTCAGTGCACATCATGACCATGAAAATAAACCCAAACACACATCCTTCACCCTCCACACATTGAACCAGAAACACCCCCCCCCCCCGACACCACACCAACACTGCACTATGCAGCAGAATTCAGCACAGCTACTGCCCTGGGAGAGAAGCTGTTTTTCAGCCTATTTGTCCTTGTTTTTATTATTTGGTACCGTCTGCCAGATGGTAATAGTTCAAAAAATGGGTGCCCAGGATGAGATGGATCTTGGAGGGTGTCTTGAACTTCCTTAAGGCAGTGGGAGCTCTAAAGCTCTTCCAAAGAGGGGAGAGGGCAACCAATGGTCCTCTGGGCAATGACCTTAACCCTCTGGAGTATCTTCCTATCTTCCCCTGTGCAATTGGCAAACCCTACAGAGGTGCAGTGAGTTAAGATGCTCCCTCTGGTGCAGCGGTAGAAGGTCACCAGCAGTTTTCCATTCAGTTGTTGTTTTCTGAGAAGTCTCAGGTAGTATAATCTCTGCTGGGCCCTTTTGACCAGGGCTGCAATGTGGGCACCCCAGGTCAGATCCTCTTTTAGGGTAATAACCAGAAACTTAAAACTGGCCACTTGCTCCCCTCGGTCTCCCTTGATAAGCAAGGGCTGGACATCTGATCTGTTCCTTCTATAGTCCGCTATCAGCTCCTTGGTCTTATTGGTGTTGAGGACCAAGTTATTGTCTTCACACCACGAAAGCAACCATTGGTCCACCTCATCTCGATAGGCAGACTCATCCCCCTCAGAGATGAGTCCCACCACTGTTGCATCACATTTTTCATGGCACCCTGGGTCACCGTTTGAATACAAGACCGAAATCTTTGCCCCAAAATTGTTATAAAAGCAGAAATCCCTGCCCTCGAGACCAGTTCAAAACTAAAATTAAGCTGTAAATAAATGGATGTCTACACAGGCTTTCTGAAGAAGGCCTTTAAAAATCCACCAAATTTGTGTGGAAAAGTTGGGAAGAAGGAAAGAGGATTTCCAGTGGCAGCGAGTTCCACAGTTTAGAAAAGACCTTCTGTGGGTTCCAGCCATCCTTGCCTCAAAGAACAAAAACAAAATAAAAAGATTTTAAAAGGAAGTTGAGAACTAATAAAAAAAATTAATTGATGCTTTCTATATTTTTTCCTAAACAATTGCCAACTTGTACAGGTAGTCCTCGACTTACAACAATTTGTTTAGCGACTGTTCAAAGTTTTAATGGCGCTGAAAAAAGTGACTTAGGGACTGGTCCTCACATTTAATGACCATTATAGCATCCTCATAGTCACATGATCAAAATTCAGAAACTTGGCAGCCAGCATGTATTTGCAACAGTTGCAACGCTTATTCAAATGAACGAGCTCACTTAATGACTACCACATGAAAAGATTAGAAATGTATTTCTGGTCACATGAGTGCCTCCACTTAGGAACCATAATGATATGTTGGACATTGTGTTTATATATAGTACCACAAAGAGTACAGTCACCATGTGCGTTACTGCTTAACTGCTCAATTGTAACAGGAAACAGGAAACTCTACTTAGAACAAAAGAGCATAGAGTATATATCATAGATCCAAATTTCTAAGCACTGCCATCTACTGGCTGAATACAACTGCAGTTGTGGCATAAAAATACATTAGAACCTATGACCATAATTCTGGGCTCAGTTGGGATCATAGGTCAAGGACTACCTGTAATCAAAGGGCATAAGAAACTCTTTGTTCGATTTAAAAAATAATAATAATACTGGGCAACGAAAGAGCCGAGGCCCATTTCCAGAAAAGGATTTTTTCCCACCAACTTTGCTACAAAATCTGGGCACAACCAAAATCAAATCCAAGATTAGAAACTCACATTTTCTACCACAAAAGTCCAATCTTTATCTTCATATTCTTCCACATGAGGGTCCTGAAAGAGACAGAAGGGTGAGGAGTCACCTTCCTCCTTTGCATAAGAGGACATGCATTAGCAACAAGGCACAATTTAATAGAATAACAAGGCTGGAAGGGACCTTGTATGTCATCTAGTCCAACCCCCTGCTGAAGCAGGAGACCCTACACAATTTCAGACCAAATGCCTGTCCAGTCTCTTGTTAAAAGTGATGGAGCACCCACAACTTCTGGTGGAAAGTTGTTCCACTGGTTAATTGTCCTCACTCTTAGGAAGTTTCTCCTTATTTCTAGGTTACTTCTCTCCTTGATTAGTTTCCATTCATTGTTTCTCATCCTTCTGGTACTTTGGAGAATAGTTTGACCCCCTCTTCTTTTTGACAGCCCCCCTCCAGGGCAGAGCCAGTATGTTGCCTCTAATGAATCCTTTGATGTTTTTTGAAGTTTGGCTCGAGAATCATGATTTCACGAGGGCGATTGCTGGAATCCTGATACACACACGCCCGGTTCGGTGTTGATTTCGGGGGGTTCCTTCCACCTCACTTGGCAAAACATGGATCAAGGCAATGGCGAACGAGATTCCCGAGAGAGGAATTTTCTTCCTAAATCCACCGATGGGAATCCTCGTTCTGAAAATGGAGAGGTTGGACGATGAGGCTGTCTTACCCGATAAAGCGTGACCATAATGTCCACATTTTCTGGCACCATCCATACCACCTCGCCCCGGTAAGGATTCTTGATGCCCGGTTGCCAACTGTGAGCCTGCCAACAACCAAAACAAAAGAGCTTAAATTTTCTTTAAAACCCCCCCCACACACAGACACAACACATACCAACACAAAATATACAGTAGTCCTTGACTCATGATCATAATGGAGCCCAAAATTTACGTTGCTAGGTGAAATGTTCGTTAAGGGAGTTTGGCATCCATTTTACGACCTTTTTCGTTAAAGGAATAGCTGAAGTTGTTAAGTTAATCACATGGTCGTTAAGCGAATCTGGTTCCCCATGGTGTTTGCTTGTCAGAAGGTCGCCAAAGGGAATCAATGGGACCCCGGGAGACTGCGACCATCATAAATATGAGTCAGTTGCCAAGCAGTCTGAATTTTGAACATGTGGCCATGGGGATGCATGCAACGGTCGTAAGTGTGAAAAATGGTCCTGTCACTTTTTTTTACTGCTGTCATAACTTTGAAAAGTCACAAAGTGAACTGTCATAAGTCAAGGATTGCCTGTATTTGAGGCCTACCCTATTGTCTATGAGGATTCTCAATCAACCAGGCCAGAGGTCTCCAAACTTGGCAACATTTAAGACTTGTGGACTTCAATTCCCAGAATTCCTCAGCTAGCTGGCTGAGGAATTCTGGGAGTTGAAGTCCACAGGTCTTAAAGTTGCTAAGTTTGGGGACCTCTGATCCAGGCCATGGCTGTGTCAAAAGTGCTTTTTTCCAAAAGGCAACTAGACTTTCACGTTTATTTTTCTTTGAAAATAGTTTCACTTCTCTTCCAAGAAACTTCTTCAGAACTTAAGAGGAGAAGTAAAGTTTTCAAAGAAAAAAAAACAACAAGAAAATAAAATCCCCTTGGAAACAATCCGTAGGAGACCCAGGTCAAATTCTAGCAGACATTTTAAGCTCAACTTATTTTATTATTATTGATTAAATTAATCTGCCGCTCGTCTCGGGGTCTGAGACTCTTCGTCCTGCAGATGAAGAAACTGCTTTTAATCTGATCCCCTCTTAAGCGCAGAAAATCACCTTGGAGCAAATCCGTCGGTTCCTCCTTGTCCAAACCACGATTAGCTTGTCCGGCTGCCTGTGGTTGAGAGAGAGAAAAAAACAGTCAGCCACAAATGCCAAACCAAAAATGACCTAGCCACTAGTCCACAAGACTTCATTGGTGTTTGGGGTTGCAATTGGCACACAGGGAGCAGGTTAATGTGGTGCAACCAACGGGGAGCTCCAGAGGGTTTGTAGTAGGATCTTACACATATACCTGGACGTCAATTCCCAGAATCCCCTAGCCAGCATGCTTTAAGATGGATGGACTCCAACTCCCAGAATTCCCCAGCCATAAGATGGCTGGGGAATTCTGGGGCTTGAAGTCCATACATCTTACCCAGATGTCACCCATTTTCCCGCCAAGGAACTAAGGAAAGGTACAAGGGTTTACTGGAGTGAGAATATCTGGCTTGCCATTGTGACGGCCATTAACATGGATGACCCAAGTTTAAGATGGGTGGAGCTTAACACTTGCTGGCTTGGGAATTCTGGGAGTTGAAGTCCTAAACTTGCAGAAGGCAAGAAATACCAGCCTAGAGTTTGAGCAGAGGCTATAGAAACGAGGAAAGGAGCAAACTGGGCCTGAGGCGGCCGGCTGATGACCCCAAGAGGCCTTTGTCACATGTGCATTGCACAATCTCACACACTCCTTGAGGACAATCACACTTTTTAAGAACGGACAGTCAATTTTTCCAGAATAGTGTGACAGGGTCTCCTGCTTGAGCCGTCGGTTGGACTAGAAGACCTCCAAGGTCCCTCCAGCTCTGTTATTCTCTGTTCTATGTCTCAGAGAGCTCCTCACAAAAGCTTGGCAACCAGTTTGAGGGCTGTGCACCAGCTCCTGTCCGGCCCAGAGTTTATCTGCCTTCCCAGTCGTGGGTGGGTGAGGTTCCTGACCGCCTCGGGAGAAGGGCTGGGCCGCACCCAGTCGTGGCACTGGGGTGTTGCAAGAGCCTGGCTCGGTTCAATTCCCGGTGGGGGTGCACGTCCTCCTCCTCTGCACCCAACCACGCTTCTAAGAGTCTGAAAAGAAGCGTCTATGCTCCTAAGGAACCTTCTGAGATTGTGAGAAAGCTTCTAAGTACTCAAGGAAGCTTCTAAGATTTTAAGGCAAGTTGGAAGCTCCTAAGAAATCTTCCAAGATCCTAAGGAATCTTTTAAGTTCTTAAGGAGATTTCGAAGATTTTAAGGAACTTTCTATGCTCCTAAGAAATCTTCCAAGACCCTAAGGACTCTTTTTAGTTCTTAAGGAGGCTTCTAAGATTCTAACAAGCCTTCTAAAATTTTAAGCATGGTAGATTTTTGGCTACCCCAGTTATTGCAATAATTAAAATGTTAAATATTGGGGGGGGGGGGGCAGTTGGCTGGGGATGGACCGGCTGGGGAATTCTGGGAGTGGAAATCCACACATCTTAAAGGTTGCCACGGTTGAGAAATCCTTCTCCCCTTAGTGGTTATGTTATTAAGTTTAATTCCTTAGCCATGTCCTTTTTCCTCCTTTCCTTGTTGCTTGGAGAGATCTATCTATGCTTCTCTCGTTTCTCCAGGCTGTGGCCAAAAGCTAAATTTAGTTGGGGATGAGGAGGGAGGGGGGAAAGGAAAGTCATTAATCTAGTCAGGTGTTGGGTTTAAATCTGGTCGCTAAAAGAAATCCAATCTGTTCACCACATACTTTCCTCCTCCCTGGATTCCATTCAATTCCATCCATCAGAGCCATCGGGAGATTTGAATCGTGGTTAGATCTGGGGAGGTGGGGGAGACCAGGAAACCTAGATACCCCCTCTCTGGCTGGCTTTGCACAACCTTGCAAGACCTAATATTCACTTATTCACTTATTAAATTTATTTGCATGGGGTGCTGCCTAGCCTAGCTTGCTCAACATCTTTACATCGGGTTCATTTTAAGCCTGGCATGTTTCGGGATTCGGTTAGCACAGAATTTAAAGCTTTAAATGGTTTTTATGCGGTGGTGCGTCTGAATTTTGATTTACATGATCCTGGGGATGCTATAGAGGTTGCAAGTGTGAAAAACAGTCATAAGTGCCTTTTTTCAGTGCCACTTTGAACAGTCACTAAATGAACTGTTGTAAGTCGAGAATTACCTGTATATTATATCCATAGCCTGTCTCTTCTCCACTAATTTAACCACTTTATTAAAAAAAAAGAGAGAGAGAGAGGTTTGTCTGGCATGTTGTGTTTTTAAGAAACTGAAAACTTCTATTCATCTCCTTATTTGTTTCTAGATTCTCAGAAATCTTCACATATTATCATCTGTGGTGGAACTGCAAAAAAGCCCAAAATTTTTGGCAAAAAATACAGAAATGGCTAGAAGAAATATGTAGAATTAAAATAGAATAAAGACTGGAGTTTTTACTGTTTGGGATTAACATGGGGAAATATGATAAGGATAATATATATTTAATAATTCATATAATTATGGCTGCGAGAGTGGTTTATGCACAACAATTGAAAGATAAAGAAACTCCAAATGAATCAGAAATAATTAGGAAAATTTGGATGTGCGCAGAAATGGAAAAATTGACAAAGGAATTAAAAAATAAGGATGAATCAGATTACTACAAAATATGGGATAAGTTTTATGGTTGGTTAGAATAGAGGAAGGATCAAGACAAGAAATGACTAAATATATATATACACATATATACAGTACATACATATATATATTATATGTAATATATATATATACACATATACATTCATACATATATATTATATATAGAAAACAAATTTGTATTATTTTTATATGTGATCTAGTAAGACAAATAGGTGGGGTAGGAGGATTGTACCATGTATTTTTGTTTTGTTTGTGTTTGTTTGTTCAATAAAAATGTATATTATCTTTAAAAAAAAGGAAATCCTCCACTTGAACCTCTTTTCCCGAATTTTCCCAGGAACTGATGTCAAACTTGATGGGTCTGTAATTTTCATTAAGCGAATCACTGCAGCTGTTAAATTAGTAACACGGTCGTTAAATGAAATCTGGTTCCCCCATTGGCTTGGCTCATCAGGGAGGTTGCAAAAGGGTAAAGCAGAACCCCAGGACGTTCTAACTGTCATAAATACGAGACAGTTGTCAAGCATCCAAATTTTGATCATTTGACTGTGATTATGGGGATGCTGCAACAGTCGTAAGTGTGAACAAGGGTCACGTCTCTCTTCCAAGCGCCGCTGGAACTTCCGATGGTCACTAAATGAACTGTTGTAAGTCGAAGACTACCTGTAACAGAATAAGAGTTGGAAGGGACCTTGGAGGTCTTCTCGTCCAACCCCTTGCACAAGCAGGAGACCCTATCCCATGTCAGACAGGTGACTCTCCAGTCTCTTCTTTAAAAACCTGCAAGGATGGAGCACTTCCAACTTCTGGTGGCAAGCAGTTCCACTGGTCCTCACTGTTAGGAAGTTTCTTCTTAGTTCCAGGTTAGATCTTTTTTTAATTAACAAAATAGCAAAATAACAGAGTCGGAAGGGAGACTGAAGGTCATTTAGTCCAACCCCCTGCTTGAACAGGAGACCCTCTCCTACCATTCCAGATAAAGAGTAATCCAAACTCTTCTTGAAAGCCTCCAGTGATGGAGCAGCCACAACTTCTGGTGGCAAGCAGTTCCACTGATTAATCGTTCTCACTGTTAAGAAGTTTCTCCTCAATTCCAGGTTGTTTCTCTCCTGGATTACTTTCCATCCATTGTTTATTTTTGGGTCTTGCCTTCAGGTGCTTTAGAAAATGGCTGACTTTTTCTGGAGAAGGTATATTTTACAGCTGCCTTTGCAGACACCAGAATGGCCGGGAACGCAGGGCACCTTCAAACAGATGTGCTCATTGCTTTTCCCTCTCCTGGAGAGGTCGAGGTCTGGGCCTTCCCTGGAGCCAAGGCTGAACCCTGGGGCCTTCCTTCCGGGCAGGGCCTTAGGCGTGGCATCTCAGAAACATGCACAGACTGCCAAATTTAATTACCCCAAACCTGCCTCCTCGAAGCAACGGAGCCTGGCGTCTCTCTGGCTCGTACAGGGTGCAAAGTTGGGCCTCTCCTTGCTCAAAGCTTGGCGCACCAACCGTGCCCAGTTGGGAGCAACCCAGGTGGCACCAGGAGAGCGCTGGCGGGGAGGACACCCCCTCCCAGGCTCGTTGCAAGGAAATTGAGGCCCCCAGCCCACACAAAAAAAGACCCAAATCCCAAGCAGGCTGGAGTCTCTTTCTCTTTTGCAAAGTTCCTCCACCGTTCCTGACTTCCTTTTTAGTCCACAGCCCAAGGCTGCTCATGACTCAAAGCCCCAGCATATTTCTCTTGTCTTGCCCCTTTCCTCCTCCCCCTGCTTTTCCGTTTTACAGCTCAAATATGTATGTTTCCCAAACCTTATAAGGCGGAACAGAACCGGGCGAGGAGGGGGAGGGAAAATAAATAAATAAAGGAACACGAGCCCTGGCACTCGCTCTCTTCCTCCACCCCCACCCCCACCCCCACCCCCACCCCCAAAAAAAAACGCTTCCAGAAAAACAACAGCGTTTCTTCGTGGACTTTGCAAAACTTTGCAAAAGCCCAGGGGCCCTCCCGATACTACAATGCCTATCGTTCCCAGCCAGTCGGCACAGCGGCCGGCATCGCCTTCGTCCTACGGGGCTGCAACCCCTAAGCATCCCCAGCATGGGAGTTGTAATCCAACTTTGTCAAGATGGGAAGAGCTGTGTCAGAGGGATGAAGGGCTGCGTCTCCAGCCACCAACTTTGTGGGTGCAATACAGAAACACCCCCCTCCCCCCCAAAAAAATGTTTCCTCTTGCACAATCCCCCTTTTTTCTCTCCTTTTCTTATTGTCTTCTCCAAGTCAAGCCTCCTAGGAAGGCGGCCACCTTTGCATCAGCTAACCATAATCGAACCATGGTTTACCAAAGCAACCGAATCACCCAGCTTCATCCAAGATAGTGAGCCATAGGTCTAGGTTCAGACAAGCCACTAAAGCACAAGAGAATCTGAGAATGGTGAAGAACCTTCGAGGTCTTCTAGTCCAACCCCACACCCTGCCCCGCCCTGGGTAAGAGTCCCAGCAAAATGGCTTTTCAATTTGGTTTGAAAAAAATAAAATAAAATCCTAATTTGCAGTTTGAATCTCTGTTTTGAAAAGTTTCCACCAATCTGTCTTAATCCCTCTGGCATTTTGGACAATAAATCCATTCCCTTGGCAAGTCAGAGAATTCTGGGAGTTGAAGTCCACCATCTTAAAGCACGCTGGCTGGGGAATTCTGGGAGTTGAAGTCCACCCCTCTTAAAATCTCCAAGGTGGAGAAATGCAGCCTGCATCCTTTGCAAAAGTAATTTTAACCTAGCGTGCATTTCTTTGCCTGGTAAAAACTCAACAACTGTTGTGCTAACATTAGACACACCCTGCCGAGTTTTCAAGCAAATAAATGAAAGGAAACAAGCAAAGCCTGTCACGCCATTGTAACCCCACGTGGTCTCTTTCGGTAAAGGTCAGCCCGGTTGTGTTCAGCATGGCCACTCCTCCAGTGAGCAGGGGTGGGGCTAAATGACCTCTAGGATCCCCAGAACAGTAAAATTCCGCCAGGATTCATTTACAGGCGAGGCCTTTGCCTCATTTCAAAGCCAGCTGTCAAAAGTCTGACAAGGCAAAATGATCAATGGGGAAGTTCAGAGAGGGTGGATCTTAGACATGGCCCCAAACGTAAATTCCTGCGCTGAGGGAACTTTCTGAATGTGAGCCCACTAATATCAACAATCTCAACATTGTCTGTCTGTCTGTCTGTCTGTCTACCTACCTATCATCTATCTTTCTTTTTCTTTCTTTCTATAATCTCCCTTCATTCGTTTCTATTATATATCTATTATCTATTTCTCTCTCTCTCTCATCTCCATCGTCTCTGCCTCTTTTTTCTTTTCTTTTTCTTTCATCTCATCTTTCTCTTTCTTTCTCTAATCTTTCTTCCTTTCTATTATATATCTATCCATTATCTATTTATCTATTTCTCTCTCTCTCTAAATAATCTATATCTATATCTGTCTATATCTTTCTATCTCTATCTATCATCTCCATCATGTCTGCCTGTTCTTTATTTTCTCTCTCTGTGTGTATGTGTGTGTGTGTGTGTGTGTGTATGTATGTATGTATATATGTATGTATACATACATACATACATACATACATACATACATACATACAGAAGCCTGATGATGGCAGATGAGATTCTGCTGAAACGTTGCTACAACTTTAACAGAACTACAATGACGTGGGATAATACCCGAAGGAAGCT
>BLBF01000081.1:4686859-4721863 GCA_015471245.1 Laticauda colubrina
ACGTGTAGATCTTTGATCATTTCTAAGAAGTGGTATGAGTTTTGTACATGTGAAGCTGCGGTTTCAGCATGGGGCTGTAATTGTTTTGCTAAGTATTTAGCTAGGTTTTGTAATGGTGCTCCTATGGAGCTGACTATGGGTCTGAGAGGTATGCCTTCTTTGTGTATTTTTGGGAGGCCATATAATTTGGGGCATCTAGAAGATTTTTCTCTTGGGATGATCGTCTGTTGGATTTCTTTGCTTATGTGGCTGGTTATCATTTTCTTCTTCGTTAATAAAAGAAGAAATCAGAAACACCAATCAAACAAACTCCAAGTCCAATAAACACAGACCAAGACTCCCAACCAATCAGGATAGGCTAGCCTCAAATTTAAAACCAACGGCTGTGAGACCCTGACCCACATACAAACTCAATACAGAAGCCTGATGATGGCAGATGAGATTCTGCTGAAACGTTGCTACAACTTTAACAGAACTACAATGACGTGGGATAATACCCGAAGGAAGCTGAACAGCACACATGGAAGTACCCGCGAAAACTTAAAAAAATACACACACACACACACACACACACACACATATGTATATGTATATGTATATGTATAATATATTTACAATATACATATATTGACTTTGGGCCAATCATCAGGAGACGGTGAATTCTAGTTTTGCCTTAGATATGAAAACTGGTTGGGTGATTTTGGGCCAGTCCCCTTCTCTCTGTCCAACCCACCTCACAAGGTTGTTGCTGTGGGCAAAATAAGGAAGGAGGAATTATTTGTAAAAATAATAAAGGTGAGAAACAAACAAGAAAAAACACCAAATAAAGAATGTAGCCCTTGGCGTGATGCAAGTGGCTAATTTTAGATCTGCAGTTTTCATGACCTTTGGTGCGACCAAGAGGGATCCCTTGAAGAACACGCCTGCCCCTGAGGGCCCCACTCTCATGCCTCCATTGACCAGGTTTCCACAAACCACCTTCTCTTGTTTTGGGGGAAGCACCTCGCTTCCAACTCGTGCTGATCCGGGTTCAAAGCAGCCCAGCCCAGCTTCTTCTGCAGAAGCCTCTCTGTTCGCTTGCCAGGCACTTTTTAAAAGAAGTTTCTGCTTTCGCACCTGGCACTTGGGTGAGCCGTGGGAAAAGGGGTGCTTTTGTCCCCACGGGGAAGAAAACGGGGCGGCAGGAAATCTAGGGTCGCTTCGGGTAGGACGGGAAGTGTGTGGAAATGTAATGAATGGGTCAAATGGAAGTGGGGGAGGGGAGCTTCATCCCTGGAGGCTTTCCAAGAAGGAACTGGACTGCCCATTTGTCAGAAATGGGGTAGGGTCTCCTGCTTGGGAGGGGGGTTGGACTAGATGACCTCCAAGGACCTTTCTGTTGATCTGTTATTCAGAAATGGAGGGAGTTTCATCACCCGGAGGCTTTCCAAGAAGGGACTGGACTGCCCATTTGTCAGAAATGGGGTAGGCAGGGTCTCCTGCTGGGGGGTGGGGGTGGACTAGATGACCTCCAAGGTCCCTTCCGACTCTTGTCAATCGAAGAGATGACACTCGGTCGGTGGGGCGGGAGGTGAGTCAGGTGGGGGGGGAGGTCTTTCCTGACAACCCACGCTGCAAGGCGGGCTCAGGTGGGACGGGGGGGTCGGGGGTCCCCAAGGAGAGATCGGCCCGTGCGCATCCCAAGGGACCTGCCCCCCCCCCCCGCCCCATGGATGGACGGAGCCTGGTTTGGAGGGCAAAAGCCCCCCGAGGCTCCGGGGATTCTCCCCCCCCTCCCGGGGCATTGCTCACCATCTCTTTGCGCAGCACGGCCAGCGCGGCATCCAGGTTGGCGGGCCTGCGGGGTCGCGGGGGCGGCGGCGGCGGCTTCTCCCCGGGGGCTGCCTGGGCTTGGCGCAGGTCGTCCTGGATGCGCGACTTCTTGCTGTAGACCTTCTGGATCTCGCGCCACGAGCCGCCGCTGGAGTTGAGGATGCCGCTCAGCCCTTTGGGCAGCGGGGGCAGCCCTTCCGGGGCGCAGGCCTGGCCGGCCGGAGGCTCCGGGGCAGAGCAGCTCATGGCCCCGCCGAGGGAAGGAGAGGGCCCCCGCGGGCCATGGGGGCGGGCACTCGGCCTATGCTCAGAGGCACCGTAGGACCTCGCGGCTGCAGCGCCCGCTCGGCTTCACGCCGGCCTTTGTCTGCTGCTGCTGCTGCGCGCAAGGACGCTGCGGATCGGCCGCCCGGCTGTGCGCGCAAGGACGCCGCCGCTTAAAGGGACCCCGCCGGGAGGCAGCGCGGCCTCTGGCTCGGCGGGGCAGGAGCCGCTCCGCTCGGCGACCCTCGGGGGAGCCCGCAAAAGCGGCCCCCGGCTGCGCTGGGCCCCGGGCACCATTCCCTCCTGCGAAGGGCGGGACCGGCGAGGCAGATCTCTTCTCTGATGCTTCCCTCCTTTCTTTCCTTCCTCCCTTCCCCTCTATGCCGCCTCCCTTTCTCCCGTCTTTTTCCTTCCTCCCTTCGCTACCTCGACTCTTCCCTCACCTTTCTTTCCACCTGACTTTCCCTCCCTATCTCCAGCTTCTCCCTTCTGTCCTTCCTTCCTTTTCTCCTTCCCTCCCTTTCCCATCCTATTTCTTTAACTCCCTCCCTCCTTTTCCTTTCCTCCTGATCTCTTCCCATCTGACCCTCCTTCCCTATTTGGAGCTTCTTCCTTCCTTCCTTTCTCCTTCCCTATTTCTTTCCTTCCTTCCCTTTCTCTTTGCCATCCTGTCCCTCCCTCCCTCCTTCTAATTCCTTTCTTTTTCTTTCTCTTTCTTAATTTGGGCATTGCACCCTTTAACATGAGGCCGCCTATTGTTTCATTCAGCTGCTTGGTCAGAACTCAGAAGAGAGATTATTAGCATGTTGTGCCAACAGACCTTCTGGATCCGGTGTGGTCAAGGGGGAAAAATGCCAGACTTTGCCTATTTTGGTCTGTCTGCTGAAGGGGCAAAAGATGGATCACGTCCAATCTCCGGTGGGCTCAAACTGGTGGATCCACTTCCTGGAAGGAGGGGTCGCCCTCTTTCCTGGTGTTTGGAGGAAAGAGTGAAGATCCTTTGAAGGACTCTTGATCAATGCCAAGCTTGGCCAAGCAGCCTAAAGCCCAGTTGAAAGATTACACTTAACGGGTGCCGTGAATATTTGCTCCCCCCTAGCCAGGAAATCCAGAACCGTCGCAGAACCACAATTTCAAAGCAGTCCACAGGAGAAACCCTACCATTGTGGCCTTGCTCCTGCGCTCGTTTTGGAGCAAAAGTCTCATGTCTGAACTGCATCCCTTCAGAGGATCACGGTAAGGGCAAATTCTTGCCCAGCCACTTTCCATTTATCCTTTGGATCACAAAAACTTGTTAATTTGTTCGTTTCTCCCATCCCTGCAGCTTTCAAAGATGGGCAGCCAACTGTACTCTTTGCCTTCCATGCTTACGGCCCTGCGCCACATAATAGAAGAGAGAGAACTAGCAAAGTGCATTCTTGCAAAGTTGGTTGTTTTTTGAAGAAGGCTGGTCCTTCTGGAGCTTGTTACAGTTATGTAAACCCAGGCAGAAGGGAATCTACACATTCTTGCACTAGAAGTAGTACTTGATTTATGACCAGCCACTTAACTCAAAGTTACAGTAAGAGAGACTTATATACAATGCAGATTTGAATGGGCTCCAGTGGTCATGTGACTGTATTTGGGGCACTGGGTAGCTAGCTCACGTTTATGACCATTTGCAGTATCCCATGGTCACATGACCATAATTTTCAGCATTTTCGTTCTGGAAAAATCGCTTCTGGCTTCTTGGGGAAAAAAAAAAGAACTCCCATAGCAAAACAAAAACACAGGCTGTAAAATTGGGTGCAGCCACATAGTGATCTGCTTTACGACTGTCAAGATTAATGAACAAAATTGCAGGGTCAACTGCAGTTAAGTCAACGACTTACCTGTATTCAACCATATCTGACCAATTTCAAGTGTAACTTGTCATCAAAGATAGATAGTCCAACAAGGCATCCTCTGGGTTGATTTAATTTTATTTACTAGAATGTCTAAGATGTCTAAGAGGAGAAAGCTGCCATTTCTTAACTTACAGCTTCTTTTTTCAAGTATTGGTTATTAAAGTTTCAAAGTTTGAAGACAGGCGGCCCCTGATGCGCCATAGGGACAAAAATTGCATGCCAAGCCCGATTCCTTCACAACCAGCGAAGATTCGACACAACACAACCATTATCTTGTGCCTTGAAATTTGAAACGTTTAATGCTTCACAAAAAAAACGACAACACATGGGAGTTCCTGATAACCTGAAATCTTTGGATGGCAAGTGGGATGGTAAGCGGATCTAGGCTGAAGAGTCTGTAGGAGCCCCAACATTTGGTGCCTAAAATGTTGCTAGCAAACCAGTTTTAACTCTGGTTTATCTATCCTTTCCTTCTCCCGGATTAGACAGACTTATATGTGCAAATCCTCTGAAACATTCCCCAAACGTCAGGACAACTTGTATGAGGAAAAAAAAAAGCTCACATTTTAATCAGAAGGGAGAGCCCAGTCTTAATTAAATCACCCAGCCCCTATGATGAATGGTGTGGGGGAGAGGAATCTTCTGGCACCCCAGGCATGGCCTACACTCCATGTCAGGCCTGGCACTGCCATTACAAGCTGCCACACTCACTGTGGCAGCTCCCTAATGCCCTTGAGAGCCTCTGTGCAAGAATGGATGAGTGAACAAAGCTGGATGCTCCTTTCAACAGAGGTGGTTTCTTGGAGATGATGGCTTGCCCAGCCGATCTTCTGCAGAATGGTCTCTTCTGCTGTAGCCAGGATGTTGTGTGCCAATGGAGCATTAGGTGCAGCAGTGGATGTTGGAAGGGCTGGGTCAGGGGCGTTTGACCGGAGACCCAAGGCTGCCCCTTCGCAATGCTCTGGGCGCGATGCCATTTCATCAGTGTTGGTAGCAAGCTGTCGCTCCCGCGCCTGGGAAAGGGCGGCTTGTGCATTGAGTGCTAGAGGGAGAGAGAGATCGAGATCAAAGTGGTGGGATTACAGGCTGTTACTTCCAGTTTCACCAGTAAGCGCTGCCTAGGAGTTGCTGAAGTCCAGGGATCTTTTTGTATGATGTGGAAAAATCTGTCCAGATTCTACGGCAGCCATTTAACACTTGAGATGCTTCCAACCACAGCAAAAGGGATCTCTTCCCCACTTGCAAAGAAAGCAGCACAAATACAAGACTACTTCGGTTGTCAAGAGAAGCGCAAAATTTTATCTGAAGCAGCAACTGCACAAAACTTCCACCCAATAGCTCCTTTTGCAGTTGAACTACATTTCAGAGTTTATAATTTACAGAAGCAGTGTATTAAAAGTTGGAAGATCCCATTTACACCGTGACACCCAGACAGGCCGTTCCCATTTGGTGCTGGCAGAAGCACAGAACAGTTCCCATCATCTCTTTCTCTAACAGGGCAATATATTCTGAGAGGACCAGATTGCACCAAGCGGGGCAGGTGAATAAGAGAAACAGCTCCCCACTCCCTCTGCCCACCGTACCTGGATTGTCCTTGTCCACATCAGAATTAAGCTCTTGGCAGGTGACACAGTACAACTTCTTCTGCTTGTCTTGCAGCAAAATGGTCTGGAAGGAAATTCGGTGATCAAGGCAAAGGGGTGGGGTGGGGGGGTATGGAAGGAAAAAAGGACAGAAGTCAGGGTTTGTTTGCCAGTGATGGGCATGCATGCAAGGGAGAGCAAGGAAAGCCCACCTACCCACCACCCCTTGCTGAAGGAAACTACTTTTTTGTACTGGGTCTGCCCAACACAAATGACACCCCTACAACTAATTTCCAATTGGTGCCATCCTGGAGAAAAGTTTAAAGAAACATACAGCATGATAGGCCCCGGGCAAAGCAGTGTACCGGGGCCCCTATGACAACTACTTCACAGGAATAAAAATGTAAATGGTTGATAAAATTCAACACGTATTTGCATAATATATGTATGACGTATCTATATGATAAGGAGCATTTAAGGGTTGACATGCAGAAATTAGTATGGGGCCCCTATGCTGGTGGGGCCCACAGGCAAGTGCCCATCAGGCCCCTGCATTAAGACAGCCTTGACCAAGGAGCCGGGCACTAGCCATGTCATCAGAGCCTGGCATCTCTTTTGGCCTGATTGTTCTCCTTTCTGGTCTTGTCTGATCACCAAGTTGCCCCCTTTTCTCGGGCAAAAGCCCCCCTTTCCCCCCCCCCTCCAGCTTCCTTCGTGTAACCGTCAGTTCAGGGAAGTGGGGGGGGGAGGGGGGAAGAAAGTACTCTGCATACGCCCCGGGGCACGCCTCGCTCACCCCGCACTCGTCGCAACACTCGCCCAACATCCGGTAGCCCTTCAGCAAGTACTCGCTCATCAGCTTGCTGATCTTGTCCTGCCGCTCGCGCCGGGCCTGGATCACCTTCAGCTCGGCCTCGGAAGGCGGCTCCCACTCAGCGTCGTCGTGACCTGGGGCGGAAAGGAGGAAGCCGCGGTGGGGGCGAGGCCCGGGCGTGGAGCCCGAGTCGCCCCCCTGTTCTTCCCCGATGTCCATCGCCTCTGGCCGAGCCTCGGGCCGGAGGCCTATTGCCATGGCGACGCCTTTCCCGCCCTCCCCGCGTTACCTGCCGCGCTCAGCGCCATGTTGTTTCCCCTCTGCCGCAACTTCCGGCACTAGCCATGCTTCCTTCCGTCATTGGCGCAGGCGCCATCCGCCTCCTGGTAGGACCTCTCTACGTCAGGAGAGAAAGGCTCTCAACTTCCCTCCGGCAATTTCACCGGCCGCGCAAAGGTTCCGGGAAAAGTTTATCCTCGTCTTTACGGTTTTAGATAAATTCCTGGAGGTCTTTATTATTTAATAAAATAAAATAAAAATCAAAACTTATAATTCAATATTTGAATGCCGTCCATCAATGTGGGATAGGACCCCAATTCTAAGTTTCCTTTAAGTCACTGGAACTTCCCGGAAATTGTATTGTTTTCCAACTATCGGACTGTATTTAATGGCACGAACCTTTTTTTTTTTTTTTTTTTTTTTGGGGGGGGGGGGGAGCTGCAGGAAATTAACTTCGTCGGATGCATGGAGGGTTTAAAGCGAACAGGAGACCGAGGAAAGCAGGGAGGATGGGGAGATGTACGTTACACGTGGGAGAATTTACCTACGCTGCATCGGCAATTGTAATACAGGGGAGTTGTGGACTTCAACTCCCAGAATTCCTCCTCCAGTCATGTTAGCTCAGGAATTCTGGGAGTTGAAGTCCACCAATCGCCAAATTTTGAAGACCTTTGTTGGAATATGTCAAAAAGCCCATCTTTCAAAGTTGGACGGGATCGGCAATCTTTTTGGCGCTTAAAACGCCCGCATGGTCTGGTTATTCTAAAAGGGCAACTGCTGAAATCTGGGACTGTTTGTTGCAGTCATGGCTTAGCTGCACAACCGTCCCCAGTGATTTCTCAACCCTTGAAAGAGGGGAGGCATCCAATTCCCAGAATTCCCCAGCCAGCAAGGAGAATAGCTTTTCATCAAATGCAACATGTTAAGAAGGAGGCCTTCAGACTCCTTTGGTCATTCCTGAGTGACATGGAAGCCTTGGGGTGGTGGTGTGACTTTAGAAATCTCAATCGGCATAACCCAGGAGGGCCACCATCCGACCTAGCAGATTCCTTCTTTCAGCCCAGATCTGGCGGGGGGGGGGGGGGGGGGGAGGGGGAAGGGGGACCTCACAATAAGACACAGACAGCCTCGAGGCTTTGTGAAGAAGCATCCTTCAAAGCAGGGGTCTCCGATCATGGGCAACTTGACAACTGGTGGACTTCAACTCCCAGAACTCCTCAGAACTGGGAGTGGATCGTTCACAAGTCGTAAAGTTGGCCACGGTTGGAGAACCTTTTGAAAGGATAGCTGAAAATTTGCGAAAGGTCCAGAATGGGTGTCATCTGCAAACTGGGGAGGATGACGAAAGAGGAAGGGCGGGGGCGGCGTTTTCGCTCGGAAGGGCTGGAAAACACAAGTTTTCTTTTTCCTGCCGTGAAAATGTCAAGATCGCCCGTCCGCGGATTTTTAAAAGTCGGTTTAAAAAAAAAAAAAAAAAAACGGGGGGGGGGGGGGGGGAGAAAAGGAGGCTGCGGAAGCGGCGCCCACCGATTCCTCGTACGCGGAAACGACGAAGCGGGACCTCCTGCTCCGCGACGGGAATTCTCCCGGACGGGGATCCCGAGACAAACGGCCGGCGGGCGGGCTGCAAGACGGGAGCTGACTTTTCGGCTCTCCGCGCGGAGCAAACGGGAGCGCAGGTCCTTCCGAGCGGCCGGGACGTCTCCGCTTTCAAAGGCCTTCCAAATTTGACAGCTTTGAAGACTTGCGGACTTCAACTCCCAGAATTCCTCCTCCGGTCACGTTAGCTCAGGAACTCTGGGAGCTGAAGTCCACAAGTCTTCAACTTGCCCAGGTCGAAGACCTTGAGGTCCGACGATCCCACCTTCCCCTGCCCGGACGCTTCTCGCAATTCTGCCGCTCGCCTTCCCACCCCGGCGGGTGCGAGGATAGGGTGGGGGTCCCTCAGGCCCAGGGCCCCCCGATCGCGATCTAAGCCTCCGCTCGTAATCGGAGCCGTGGGAAAAGGGAGGACTTGGTTCCCACGTGGGCGAAGGGCCGGGAGCGCGGGGGTCGGTCGGGGAAAAGCCTTCCGGCGCGGAGCGCCCATCAAAGCTGGCCTCAAAAAGGGCTGGGTGGTCTTAATTCGGTTTGGGAGCGATCCGGATTCAACTCTCCCCTTTTCGTGGTGCGACTCGCAGGTGCGTGTCGGCTCGGGCAGGCTGTCCTGAAGCAAGGCAACGGGCTCCGTTTCAGAAACCAGGTTTCAAAAATCCCTCCAACCTAAACATGCAGGCTTAAAGCAGCAAACTTGTAAAAGGGAGCCCCAGCCTCTTATCACAGGTAGTCCTCGACTTACAGCAGCTCATTTAGTGGCAGTTCCAAGTTAGAACGGCCCTTGAAAAAAAAAAAAAAAAAAGGACGTCGGGCTATTTTTCACACCAAGCATCTCCATGGTCAACTCATCAAAATTCAGATGCTTGGCAACTGACTTGTATTTACGACGTCCTGGGGCATCATGGGATCCCCTTTTGGGGACCGCCTGACAAGTCAATGAAAAACCAGATTGGTTTAACAACCATGTTATGGATTTAAACACTGGAGTGATTTACTTAACGACTTAACAACTGTAGGTCTTAAAATGGGGGCAAAACTGGCTTCACAACTGACCACTTTGTTGCAGAAATTTTGGGCTCGACTGTGTGGTTGTGGTAGTATCACACATGGAGTTCAGTGGAGGAGTGAACCCCGAAAAAGAGCTTGGGTCAAGATAATTTAGTTAGCCATCCTAAAAGTGGCTTGGGTGTTTCTTTAAGGAGCTCCACAATCTGGGAGTACCTCGAATCCTAAGAGGAACAGGAGCACAATAGAGAGACACATGCCCATTCTCAACGAAAGGTGAATGATTGTCTTAAAAAAATTCCCAACACAGCCCCTCTTTTTTCCAGGCAAGACAAAAAAATAAAAATAAGACAATCAGTCATGCCACAGTTAGCCAGAGACTTCATAGTTTCATAGCATTGTAAGAAGACGAAAGTGGGACTTGGTGGCTCAGTCACTGAACTTGTTGATCGGTCGGCAGTTCGAATCCCTAGCGCTGCGTTATTGCGGGAGCTCCCGTTCCTTGTCCCAGCTTCTGCCAATCTAGCAGTTTGAAAGCACGTTTAAAAAAAAAAAAAAATGCAAGTAGAAAAATGGGGACCACTTTGGTGGGAAGGGAACAGCGTTCCTCCATGCACCTTTGGTGTTTAGTCATGCCGTCCACATGACCATAGAGACGTCTTCAGACAGCACTGGCTCTTCAGCCTTGTAATGGAGATGAGCTATGCCCCTTGAGGTGGAAATGACTAGCACAGATGTGCAAGGGGAACCTTTATCTTTACCTTTATAAGGAGACAAAACACTTCCCTTCACCCCAAACTCTGACATTCCTGCTAACCGGCCCAATAAGGACAAGTTTTTTTCTACTTCTCACCTGCAGCTTTGTGCCTTATTCTTCTCCAGGATTCCCCTTCTGTCCAGTGAGATGCCCAGGAATTCATGGACGAAATCTAAGCATCTTCACCGATCAGCAGTTCATTTTGTAAGCTTTAAGCTCTGTTGCTGTTTGGAAGGACTGAGACTGATGCAATGAGCACAGCACTCAAACGTACTGGTTAAGAATCAAGTCGTGGGGTTGTTGAAATTAGAATAGAATGAATGAGCTGGAAGGGACCTCGGAGGTCATCTAATCTAGCTCCCTGCTCAAGCAGGAGAACCTATACTACTTCAGATAAGTGACTGTTTAGATCAAGGGTGTCAAACTCGCAGCCCATAGGCCAGATGTGTCACTTGGTAGCCCTGGCCCCATCCGGTTTAACAAAGAGGGGGGAAAGTCCCAATACGTCACGTGATGCTGCCAGTTTGACACCCCTGGTCTAGACTCTTCTTAAAAGCCTCCAATGATGGAGCACCCACAACTTCTGGTGGCAAATTGTTCCACTGGTTAATTGTCCTGTCAGCAAGTTCCTCCTTCATTCCAAGCTGCTTCTCTCCTTGATTAATTTCCACCCATTGTTTCTTATCCTGCCTTGTGATGGTGTGGAGAATAAGCTAACTCCCCTCTTCTTTGTGGCAGCCCCTCAAGTACCGCAACACTGCTATCATGTCCCCCCCCCCCAAAAAAAATCTTCTTTTCTTTAGATGAGCCCAACCCAACTCCTGCAGCCGTTCTTCATGCTTTAATCTCCAGGCCTTCGATCATCTTAGTTGCTTCTTCTCTGCACTTTTTCCAAAGTCTTAACGTCTTTTTTGTAGTATGGCGACCAAAATTAAAGCAAGCCATAATTTTTTTTTTTTTCTGGCTAGTCAGCCTATACAATCAATTTGTAGACTAGGAGGCTATACGGGTAGTCCTTGTCTTGCAATTGTTCATTTAGTGACAGTTTGAAATTACGATGGCATGGAAAAAGTGACTTATAACCTTTGCCACATCCCCCTGGTCACGTGATTGAAATTCAGCCAGTTTGGCAACTGATTCCTATTTATGATGGTCGCAGTACCCTGGTGTCATGTGATCACCTTTTGTGACTTCTGACAAGCAAAGTCAACGGGGAAGCCAGATTCACTTAATGACTATGTTATTGACCTAATAACTGTGGCAAAGGAAGGTTGTAAAATGGGGCAAAACTCTCTTAACAAAGCTCAGGAACATAAATTTTGGGCTGAATTGAGGTCACAAGTCAAGGATTACCTGTACTCCCAAGGCCAGGGGATCAGGCAGAAGTGGCCCAAGCTCTCCTAACTCTCAGAAGCAAATAAAAAAAAAGTTTGCATACCATACAAAACAAAAACAAAAACAAAAAAAACACCCAGACACAATTAAATACTTATCAACATTCACTGATTTTTAAGCAGGGATGAATGATAGGATCCATATTATGCCATAAGAACCCACAAAAATCTTGCCAAGAAACAATACCAGCCAAGTTGAATGTTTTGTCAGGCAGGGTGTTACGGTGCATAATGCCTTTCCCAATTTTAAATTTATTTTTACTGCTACGTCGTCACTTGTTGCAGAATGCAGTGTGTTTCATAATGGAAAAAAAAATGGTTGTGTTGAAAGGAAAACTTAAGTTCTTTTAACTGGGAGTATTGATCCATCAAGTCTTCCTACTTCTAACCCTATAATGGAGAACCCAAAGTCAAGGTCCTTCAGAACCTATTGACACGAAATTCTGTTTTTATTTTTGTTTTAAATTGTAATGGGAACCAGTTCCTTTAATCTTCAACATTGTTTGGCGTCTTGAAGTAGCTCTTGTTGAGGCTGAATTAAGTGAAATTCATGGATGTAACTGATTACGAATCTATGCCCAATGGATCTTACGGATGGCTATTAAACCATGGCTAAATAAGCCATGGTCTAGCACAACGAATAAACCAAGCATTGATTTTTAGAAAAAAGCAACCCTCACCATTTGCACAGTGAGTTGCCAGCAATCATAACCCTAACCCCTTAAACCAAAGTATTCCAGGCCTTCCAGTGTTGCATCCACACGCTTCTCTTTCCCCGTATCTTGAGAACTCACCTTGCCTCCCACCCAAGAGAGGCTACATTGTCCGAGTTTCTTACAAATGGAGAGCTTGGAGGTCAAACGGGACAGAAAGAAAATGGTGATTTACCTCTAGAACACAATGGGCGGGCAGAGCTTTGCACACGCAATAACAGGTTGTCCTCGACTTACAAAAGTTCATTTAGTGACCATTTGAAGATACGAGGGCACTGAAAAAAGGGACTTGTGACCATTTTTCACACTGAGGACCGTTCTAGCACCCCCATGTTCACGTGATCAAAATTCAGCCGCTTGGCAGCTGACTCATATTTATGACGGTTGCCGTGTCCCAGGGTCACATGATCCCCTTTTACAACCTTCTGACAAGCCAAATCGATGGAGAGGCCAGACTCACTTAACAACCGTGTTACTGACTTAACAATGGCAGTGATTCCCTTCACAAATGCGGTGAGAATAGTTTTAAACTGGGGCAAAACTCAAGTTAACAAATGTTTTTGCGGGGGCTCAGTATCACAATCGAGGACTGCCTGTTCTGTACTACAACCAGGAGTAGCAACTGCGATTTGTCTTTTCATACTGCAGGCGCACAGAGTTCCTCACATACGGAAACTCCGATTCTATTAATGCCACGCACTTTGGAGCAGGAAAGCTGGATCTTTAGGAATTAAAATGAATTTGATTCTCCTGGTCTGCATTTCCAGGACCCCCCCCCCCCCCCCGCCAGGCACAATTAAGTCCTCCATGGGAATGTTTTAGAGCAGGGGTGTCAAACTTGATTTCATTGAGGGCCACATCAGGGTTGTGTTTTCACTTCAGGGGGCTGGGATGGGCGGGGCCAGCTTGATGTCACTCGTGTCAGGCGCTTATAGCGGCTCGAGTGCTCTGCCAGTGAAAACTGGCTCCGGAGCTCCGTTTTCGGCTGGGACAGCCTCCTGCAACCCTCTGCAAGTGAAAACGAAGCTTGGTCCCCCTGCATGTGGCCCTCGTGAGCTCGGTTTTCTGTTAAGACAGCCTCCTGCAACCTTCTGCCAGTGAAAACAGAGCAGGCGGCCCTCCCGAGCTCCATTTTTTTCTGGCTGAGGCACTGCAGGCCGGTCCTTTGCTGTTTCCAGGGCAGCCTTGCAAGCCAAATCTAAGCAACACATGGTTTGACACCCCTGTTTTAAAGTACTCGTTCCCAGACTAAGCCCATCAAGCAATTCTGGATCATTGACCTCTTGACCCAGAACCTGAACGGAGAAAATGGTTGGGAATGATAGGAGCCACAGGATAAAAGTGGGACAAAGTTGGGCGAGGTCAGTTTTACACACATACCGATGACAGGAAGGATGAACGAATGGGAATTTGCGCACATACACAAATGGACACCAAAATCATAACACAAGTGAGTGGTCTAAAATGTCATTGAGTCCATTTTATTTACAATAATAGCCCCCCTCCCCAAAAAAGAAAATGATCTAAACTCACTTCTAACATAAGGTTTACCTGCCCAGCCTAGGCTGTCATAAATCAAGGAAGGATGCAGCTACATAGAAGCAACTGAGCTGATTTGAAAAGGTGATTCTTGTTTTCATTAAATTGAAAGATTAACCAGGTGGAATTGTTTTCTCATTGGGCGGGATCTCGAGAAAGGCCAGACGAGGAGAAAGCTGAAGTGATGGTCATTCTTTGTGCGAACCCCCCTGACGCCATACTTTGGTTTTAGAAGGTCCAGTGTGCACCAATGTACGATGCTCCTGAGGCCAAACAGAGTGCCCTAACAGTAAGGTTAAGGCAATCCCCCAAAAAGGTTTTTGTTTACAAAATTGTTCGCGTTGGGGCAGCACGTATGACTTACCTAATAGCACACCCTTTACATGGCATAAGGAAGAACAACAACAACAACAACAAAAAGAAAGAAAGAAATGTTAAGAGCTAAAGTGGCCTAGGGCACCCATGATCAAGAAATGTCAGGACTAAAAGGTTGTTCTGAAATCGAACTGCTGACTTAAGATGCAGCAGTTGGGATTATGCTCTACAGGTTACAACGGCGGAGGCCACGGCAACCAGAGTCCCACCCCAGAAGGCGGGGAAGTTCCTCTACAGACGGCGCTGATAACTAGCATGCAGCTGCAGTTGTGCATTACGCAAGTAATCGCCATAGGCACCTGCGTAACGGGCATCAGACTGCATTTCGGGGAGGCGGCGATAATCCAGTTGAGCTTTTGTTGGTGAGTGGCGGTACGCATGGGGGGAGTCGGATAAGCGGCGGAAATCAGAGTAGTCAGATAAACGGCGGTCATCTGAGAGATCAGAACTGTACCTGGTTAAGAGAAGAGACATTTGGTAAATTAAAAAGAAAAAAAGGAAAAGAGACTTGTGGCAAACGCCCCAATTAAATATATCCTGGTCCTCCCCCACCCTTTTACCTGTGTGTTGGAGGCTGGAGAGAATCCCTTAGTGGCTTAGTTAAACTATAAATTCCTGTTTAAGAAAAGCACTTGAGCTCTTCCAGACCTGAGACTACAGTGCAGAAATTACATTCCAGGAAGATGAATAAAGGATCCTCACTTGCATTAAGGTAGTAGCCTTTCTAATTCCTAGTACTGGTAGGAAAAGTTCCCTGCTGATAATCTGGCCAGGAAAACATTTAAGTTTTCAAAGGATTTAGTTACGGTGCCTCATGTTCCACATGTATACCTTGGACTCAAATTCTACCTAATTACATAACCACTTAAAAATTCAGGATCGTGGATGTTGAACATGGCTCAAAATAGAGGGCATGTTGAGCAGGGCATGTTTTTCCCAAGCTGACTGAAACCTAGAAAACCTAAAGAGTCTTTGGATAAGGTATGAACCAAACACATCCCTTAAATATGCTTGTGCTCAAGCTAAGTTAAGGAACTAACTTAGTTTCACTTTCATATGATAGGGGAGATGCAGGAACCAGGGCCCATATACCTTCCACCAATCACGCAGATATTTTGGGTTCCTAGGATGTCTCTTTCTGTTATATGCATGCATTTAAAATATGCAGTTTGGGGGAGAGGTAAATTATGAGTGTAACTATTCTTTTGCTCCCTTTTTCTTTTAATAGAAAAAGCACAGAAGAAAAAGGGCTGAAAGAGGAGGGGGGAATCTAAAGGCAGAATTAGTGAAGGGGTTATTAGAGAGCTCCATACCCAACCCCTTCCTGTTTTCAGGGTTGGAGAATGGAATCTCATTTTGAGTCCCTCTGGAAGTACAGAGAGCTCCTCGGATAGAACGCAGGATTGCTGTGCAAAGCATGATCAAAGCCGCATACCTCTTGTTCATTGCAGCCGCTTTTCTGTAGAGATCCTCACGGCTTCCACGTGGTGGGGAGAGGCGTGTGCGTTCATAGAGTGGGTGGAGAACAGCAGTTTCTGCCTGGGACATTCCTGCATAGGAAGCTGCCTGCTGCCCGGTCTGGGTCAAACCATTGTATGCTGCAGCCTGAGACCTATAACCTGCTGTTATGGGGGCTGAAGCAGACTGCTGGACTGCGTAGGCCGCTTCGGCTGGAGCTCTGTAAGCCGTGGGCAACGACGCAGACAGCTGCGTTTTGTAAGCAGCTGCTGCAGCATCCTGCATGCCGTAAGCAGCTGCCAGGCTGGCTGCAGATTGGGTCCCATAAGCAGATTGCATCGCAGATGAAGCCTGAGCCCCGTAGGAAGTAGCATGGCCAACGGCGGGCTGGACTCCATAGGATGCAGGCTGGGCTGAGAGAGTGTGAGCTGCGTACAAGGCTGACTGGTTGGCTGCTGGCTGGGCTCCATAAGAGGCAGAGAGAGCAGTTGCTTGGGCCCCATAGGAGGCTGCATAGGAGGCAGCTGTCTGGGCCCCATAAGCAGCAGCAGCAGCGGCGTACGTTGTGGAGGGCTGGGCTTCGTAAGTGGCGACTTGGGAAGCAGTGGCCTGGGTTCCATAGGCTTGAGTATTATAGGATGTTAATGCCGAGGCTGCTGCCGCTGCCTGAGTATTGGCAACAGAGGACTGGGCTCTATATGCATTTGCCAGCATGGTGGAGGGCTGGGCTCGGTACATGGCCGCCTGCCCAGTAGTAGGCTGAGGCCTGTAGGCCATCCCAAGCGATGCTGCAGGTTGGTCTCTGTAGGAAGCTTGCTGTCCGGTCATGGGGAGCGTGTAGCCTGCTCTCGTGGGCGAGCGTCTTAGCGGGCTCCGGTCTCTTCTGAAGAAGGAAGGGGACATCTGCCTGGCTTGGCCATTTGAGTCAAATTTGGTGTTATTGTTCATCCGCTGCTGATAGTCATAGTCAAGTGAAGAATAAGCCGGATTCCCCATTGAGTAGGCAAGGTTACCGGATCTCAGGCCATCATTCCTAGTCTGCAGGTTCTCTAAAGTTGGTATTTTGTTCTTTTCGTCTCCACCGAACTGTCCAATGTAACCTGCAATCCCCCTTTTATGAGCTTTATTGGAAAGTTCCACATTAATCCTTTTGCCCTTGATTTCTCTTCCGTTAAGGTGTTCAATGGCAGTTTTAGCATCCTCGTCTTTCTCCATGTGCACGAACGCGTAGTCTGATAAAGCAGCAGACAGAAGGTTATCAATAAGGAAGACATGACATTTCATTAGTGGAAACCATTTCTATTGGGAATATGCCTTGGGTACAGAGAAAGGCCTTAAGCGGCCATGTATCCGCTGGGAAACAGCCTCTGTCGGCGATAGCAATAGCACTCAGACTTATATACCGCTTCACAGTGCTTTCCAGCCCTCTCTAAGCGGTTTACAGAGTCAGCATATTGCCCCCAACAATCTAGGTCCTCATTTTACCGACCTCGGAAGGATGGAAGGCTGAGTCAAGGTGAGAATCGAACTCCTGGTAGTCGGCAGAATTAGCCTGCAATATTGCATTCTAACCACTGCGCCACCAGGGAAGGGACAGGACTTTGGAGCTCAAGCAGACTATACCACCCTGGACAAATGGCTGTCCAATAGAGGGCGGCTTTGCAATTCTAACCACTACAAAGGAACCAAAAAAAAAAAAAAAAAAAGGCCACTGGAACTTAGCAAGGCACAAGATAGCAATAGCACTTATATACTGCTTTACAGTGCTTTACAGCCCACTCTAAGCGGTTTACATAGTCAACATATATTGCCCCCAACAATTTGAGTCCACATTTTACCCACCTCAGAAGGATGGAAGGCTGAGTCAATCTTGAGCTTGGTGAGATTTCAACTGCCAAATTGCAGACAGCCGGCATGCAGCAGAAGTAGCCTATGGTGCTGCACTGTAACCACTGCACCACCGCGGCTCATAATGAACATCTGCTGCCTTAGCACCAGTGTTCCCTTCTTACCCACTAATGCCTCTAGCACCTGAACGATTTGCTTAGCTGGCTCATGAAAAGAAGGATTAATTCCCAGTTCACCATGCAGAAGACAGAACTGAATGAATTTTATTCCTTTTTTTAACTCCCGAGAGCAAAACTAGAACTGGGCTTGGGCAAACACTAGGAAAAATGTCCCATGAGAGCTTTTAGAAGTAGAACAGACTGCCGGGTGAGGAGCTGCCTCTTGTTCTCTGGAAATTTTAGACAAAGGTTGAACAGACCATGTATCAGTGACTGCACTAAACAGGGAGTTGAGGCTAAAGAATCTCACAGGTTTCTTCCAAAAAATTATCTCCATGGTGTTTTCGTCTTTTTGCTTCACCATATTAATCCTGAATAAAATACTTTGAATGCTATCAGTAGGTCATCCCAAGCCAAAAATGGAGAAGACACAGAATACAGAATAATGGGAGGGTTGGGAGGGAGTTCCTTTTGATTTCCATGCTGCTACTTTGACTGAATGTAAATGTACTGCAAATGTGCAAAGTACGATGTAACTTTAACAGCTTTTAAATATTAGGTTGGGTCTTTGTCTTTTAGGAAAAAAAACATTTAAAATAGAACTGTGCTTAAAAGGCTCAAAAATGAAATGATCTTTTAAAGTAAAACCAGTGGCCTAATTTGGACAGCCTATGTTAAATTTATATTTTACATGGCTTTAATCAGTCAAATAATTCATAGCTTTGACAAAAATGAATTTCAAGTAACAACAGAAGTTATGTGAGATGATGGTTATCTTTCTACACTGAGTATCTCCCACTAAAGTTTATATAGGTTAAGAACACAGAACACATTTAAGCATCTCCTATACTTTACATTAGATGCAGAATATATGTTAAAACTTTTCCCTGCTGAATTCACATTAGTGATCACATAGACTCAAGATTATCAACATTCTTAGGAACAAGATATCAAAATGTCTTTCTGCTTCTCCAAGTTAGTGCAAACCAGAAAACAACTAGGAGTGAAAACTGATAGCTTTTAACTCTGATCATTTTTTTTTTAAATTAAACAATGTACCCAACTATCCATGAATCAGAAACTATAGGAAAATAAGATATAAGGGTTATAATTCTTGGGTAACAAGCAACTTTGTTTTTCAAAAAACTAACCGCTTAATACCAAAGGGGAATAGAGTAGCATGATGGCCATCGATGGATATAAAACTTTTGTTTGCAATACTATGAACCTTCTGATTGGAGCTGAAAAGGCAGTTGCCTCTGAGCATTGTTCTGTACTATGTGCTGTAAAGTTGGGTCCTACATCTGTACTGTAGACTTGGAAAATCTCCAAAAGAAACATTTTAACACACACACACATTCATTCAGTGCTTGAATCATATGCAGCTCTTTCAAACCAACTACTACTGGAGAAAAAAATCATAACTACATCTGCAAATTGTATGGCCTTTAAGTTTGCAATTCTGTAAGAGTCGCTTTGCAGAGAGATAGGCAGTACCTAAATTTAATAAATAGTTTAACTATTAATATATTTAGACTATAAATATTGTCATTTGAGGATATTTCTCAGCTCTTTTGTGGAAACAAATATTTTCCACAAAAGACTTAAGAATGTATTAATCCATAACTATTACAAAAATGTTGACTTCTGGTTCACTTGCTTTTCCAACATGTCTTTTTTCTGTTTCCATAGGGATTTATCAACATCATGTTTGCCAAATTATTTTATACTTGAGTTGACTCACTGATGAATCATGCTGGATTTCCCACAATTTCCCTCTTTTTCTACAAGGGAAAATCAATTTAAACTTAATTGTAGAGAATTGCTGAAATAAGGTCTAAGCCACACTATGCCAATGTTGGATAATGTTGCAAACTATCTCCAAATTTCCATTCTGTTTGAAAAAGTAGGACTATAGGACAGAAATCAGACCAACAAAGTAGAACTAAATTTTAATAAACCCTGAAACTGGAGACACAGATTGCTCTCATCATTAAGTGATAAAAGGACTTTAACCACATGGTTGAAAAAATAAAAATAGTGGAGATTTCTTGGTCAATTTTCAACTATAAAATACTTTCACCTGGAAATTGAAGACTCCTTATTCTTCTTACTTTTCAGCCTCCAGGAAAAACTTGCCTGAGCGATATATAACACTAGACTTACAGGTTGTTGCCACAGGAATCCAATAGCCACATGTTAAGACAAGCCCCATGTTCACAAAGTCATAAAAACACAGGGTTGGAAGGGACAAGGGAGGTTTTATATCAAGGACTACTAGCATAGACTATCAATCCATGCTTTCATAACCTCCCATTCAGACTACTTGCACTGCAAGTAGGAAAAAAAGCACTATTAGAAAAATAATATTTTTACTAGGCACAAGTTTTGGTCTTCCTTTTGACCACAGATATAAAAATATCGAGTCCCATATTTCCAACCACTCAACTTCTTGTTTTTGACTTAAAATCTTTTGTTTTAGCAACCATTTGAAGTCACGACGGCACTGAAAAAAGTTACTTGTGACTGATCCTTGCCCTTATGCCCATTGTATCCCATGCGATTTTGCTTGTGATCAAAAGATGGGTGCTTGGCAGCCAGCCTGTATAAATGGCTGCAGTGCCCTGGAGTCACCTAATTGCCATTTGTGAGCTTTCGACAAGCAAAGTCAGTGGGGAAATCTGGCTTGATTCAAACAACCAAGTGATTCACTTAAAAACTGCAGTGATTCACAACAGTGGCAAAAAAAAAAAAAAAAGATTGAAAAAAATCCTATAGGCTACAGTAGTATATCCAACCTCTACAATGGGACTTTTGGAAGAACCAGACGGAATAAATATTTGTCTGGCTCCAAGATGGAGGGGAAAGAACAAAGCTCCAAGAACATCAAGACACCAAACCATCACCAAGTTCTTGCTCTTAATATGTTCCTGACATGCTACCCAAGGCAAAGGGATGGAGGTGTGGGCAGAGAGATTTATCTTCCCCCCACTCAACCTTCTGGGTATTGCAGCCATCTATATGACAAGCAAACCATGATTAAAGCACCAAACTAGAAACCAGGAGACCATGAGTTCTAGTCCCACCAGCTGGGTGACTTTGAGCCAGTACCTCTCTCTCAGCCCAATCCACTTTCCAGGGATTGTTGTGGTGGAGAAAATATGGAGGAAGAAGTTGTGTTTGGATATATTCGCCGCCTTGTGTGATTTGTCAAAATAATAAAGGCAGGATACAACTAAAATAAATCTGGCCGAGACATTGATGCCGTATTCCCCCCCCCCCTCGCCACCTCCAGCAAGGAATTCACACAAATAAAACAGAAACCAATTGACAGAAGATGGGCCTATCAGTCCCTACTGAGTCACGCTCGCTCTTTGCCAAAATGCCCTCTCTTTCCCACTGCAAAGGTACCCAAAGGAGAGACATCCACAGAACTGTGCTTCGTGCTTGGTACCACTTGGCAACCGGGGTCCGATCCAACCGCCCCACCCAAAAAAGCCACCCCTCCCTCCCAAGCCCTTTCTGTCGGTCGTGTGTGGCGGCACCCAAGCCAAAGGATTAAAGGGCGGCCTTGTTGCTTGTCTTTGCAAACTGCCGCCCACCGGTGCGTTTGGTCGGCGTCAGAGCTGTGGCAAAAAGCTAATGAATAGATGAAAAGGGGAAACAGTAATGAGAATTAAGACAGCAAACCCCCCCACCCAGGAGTCCGATCCTTTAAACACCACCCCCTCCACTGCAGGTAGTCCTGACATACAACCGTTTTGTTTAATGACCAAAGGTTTCAGCAGCAGTGGGGATAAAAGTGACTTACGACCATTTTCGACCAATCGTGACCGTTGCGTCCTCCCCATGGTCACGTGATCAAAATTCAGATGCTTGGCAACTGGCTCATACTTATGATGGTTGCAGAGTCCCCAGGGTCCCCTTTTTTGCAACAAGTAAAATCAATGGGGAAGCCAGATTCACTTCACAAACAACTTAACTACAGGTAGTCCTCGACATACGACAATCCCTTTAGTGACTCATTTCAAAGTTAGACCGGTGCTGGGAAAAAAAAAAAAAAAGTGACCCAGGACTGTATTTTTCAGAGTTATGACTTTTGGCAGCATCCCCACAATTTACAGCATCCAAATCCAGACGCTTGGCCATGGTTGTCTCCCGGGGTGAGTAAAGTCAATGAGGGAAACTAGACTCATTTAACAACCAGGTTACTAATTGAACAACTACAGTGATTCACTTCACAAGAAAGTTTGGGTAAACTTTCAAAAGTACAAAATGTCTCACTCAACCACGGAAGTTTATGGGCTCGGATGGGGGTCGTAAGTCGAGGACTACCTGTACTGGGATTCGCTTAACAACCGTGGGCATGAACGGTCCTAAAAACGGGGCCAAATTCATCACAGCTGCCTATATGGCCAGGAAAATTTGTAATGGTGGGGGTGGGAAGGAGAGACAGCGCGGGGCCTGACGGTCGTAAATCGAGAACTACCCGCAATCGGCCGAACGGAGCGCCGTGGAGCAGAGCCTCCCCGTCCAGAAGCAGCCTATCTGCGCGGCCGAAAGGGCCTCTTTTTCTCCCCCCTTTCGAGGACCGCTACCTTTCACGATGTCGCACTCGACGACGGGCCCATACTCCTGGAAGAGGACGCGGAGCTCGCCGCTGGTGCAGGCGGCCGAGACGTTGCCGACGAAGATCTTGACGGTGTGGGTGGGCCTCGGGCGGGAGAGCTCGACGACGACCCGGTGGCAGTGGAGCAGGTGGCCGTTGAGCTTCTGGATGGCGCGCTCGGCCGCCGCCTCGTCGCGCAGGTGGACGAAGGCGAACTGCTTCATGAGGGCCACCTTCAGCACCTCGCCTGGCACGGCCGCCTCGAAGAGATCGCGCAGCTCCACCTGCGAAGCCTCCTCCGGAACGTTGCCCACGAACACCTTTACGCCCGCCTGCATCGCGCGCCCGGCGGCCCCCGAGGAGAAACCGGAGAAAACGGGGAAGGGGGGGGGGGGTGAAAAAATAGGCGAGGCGGCCACTCAAAATGGCACCCGCAGCAGCGATGCGCTTTCTCAGGGGAAGTCAGGAGAACGCGTCGACGCGCCTGCGCGGAGTCACGACACGCCGCCTCCCTCCTCCGAGCGCGAAACTCGTCACGCGCTCTGGCACGGCTGCCACCGGAGCATGCGCGGTAATCCCCGTTCCTTTGAAGGGGGCCGTGACCGCAACCCCCCAACCTCTCGAACTAGGGCGATGTGCTTTCATACAGAAGCTGCGGAAAAACAGGTAGCCCTAAACCCGAAAGAAGTGTGGATTCACATTGAGGGTTTCTTATGAGGGAAAATGAGAACCCTTCATCAAGATGGGTCGCTCTTGTTTGAATATCTCTATATAACCCTGCACTGAAACGCCCCCTCCTCCTCCGTGAGCTTTTCTCAATGCGCCTGCGCAGGAGAGCTCTCCCGCTTTTCATAGATATAAAATGTCAGATCATTGCTTTTATCTGTAAGTGGGACTTTTGAGATTCTTTTTACCTTCTATGGGTTGGAGAGTGATAGCTACATAAATAATGAAAAGAAATTCGAATTTCAGCCTTTGATTAGGCACTATTACCTCTTAGTTTGATGCACCTTACCATTTATGAGAGTTCTGTAATAAATAGACTGCATTATAACTAGAACCTTTGCTGAACCTTTCTGCTTTACCCTACAGTTGCCAATCCAAAAAGGTTTAAGGCAGCAACTTTTAAGATGTAAGGACTTCTGGGAGTGGAAGTCCAAGTCCAGGCCTCTTAAAAGTTGCTAGGTTTGAAAAAAAAAAAAAAAAAAAGACTGGTTGAAAACATGCAGTTAGCTCTCAAAAAATCAGCCACAAAATAGTTAGCATCAACCAAGGAATTTCCAAAATGGTTATATCACAAAAAAGAGATCTCCATCTTACCTACTCTGTTTCCCTGAAAATATAACCTACCCTGAAAGTAAGTCCTAGCTTGATTTTTTTACATGAGCACCCAATATAAGCCCTATTCCCAGAAAAAGCCCACCCACTCCAGAGTGCTGGGGTAAAAGTTAAGATAGAGTGGGGATGTGGGGTGGAGCTACCCTACTACTTACCTTTGGACAGGCCTTGCACATCTCGACTGGCAAGGATGGCAAGGCTTTCCTGAAGGCCTCTGGAGATGAGAACAAAGCTCCAGATCGATCCAAAGATCTCTTATCAGCTGCAGAGGCCTTCAGAAAAGTCTTGCCGGCCGCAGGTCTCTGACAGCGAAAAAGGGGTGATGCACGTAAGTGAAGTTAGTCAGTCGATGACATCCCCCCAAATAAGATCTATGTTCTGACCCAAACCCTTTTCCAAAAAAACAAACACAAACCAAAGGGAACAGAAAACTTTGAATGATTCTTACGAATCCCCGGTTAAAAGGCTGCTGCAAACTAATTAACTTTGATTAGCACGAGCCTCGCCAAAATTGTGTGAGGCTGCCAAGAATAACAGATAAGAAATATTTCACAACACAGGAGTCTTCAAATACCAACTTAAGATACTGTAATGTCCACGAGGCTGGAGTTTCAAAACGTCTTTGCTTCCTGCAAAGTACGTTCGCTTCACAGCTGGCTTTTATCTTCTTGAAGGAGGGGCCATTACCTTGCAGCTTTACTCCCAAGTCACCCATGCTGCTGCAGCTGCTCTCTCCTATGAGCAATCCTGCACTTATGTGCACTTGGCACAGGCTCCTCGGGAACCTCCTCATCATTGCTGCCAGCCCCCATAATCTCTGAAGGCAGCAATCCACTCTCTAATGGTCCTGGCTCCTCATCTGAGTCCTCACTCTCCTCAGACGTCCGCACCTGCTTCCAGCTAACCACAACAATCTGGTGCCTTTTTTGGTGGCAAAAAAAATTATAAGACATGGTCTTATTTTTGGGGAAACATTGTATCAGCAATGCATTAAATCAGAGGAGACACACACAGCAGCTGCTTAAGAAGATTATATCATTTAATGGATGGTCAAAGAAATAAAAAGAACCAGCAAAACAAGAGGCGCAGTTCAAATTGCACCTGTCTCAGACAGAACCCTCACAGGAAAACTCCACTCCCAAGCCCACCCTAATACACGGCCATTTTGTACTACCGGTAATCCTCACCTTACGACCACAATTTGAGCCCCACATTTCCAGTATTAAACAAGACAGTTGTGAACTGAAGTTTTTCTCCCCATTTTATCTCTCCTGCCACAGTGGTAAAGTGAATTCCCTGCAGTTTGTGATCTTAGTGATCTGGTTGTTAAGTGAATCTGATTGTTCCCTGGTCAGGTCGCAAAAAGGGGTCACGTGACCTCCAGGACACTGCGACCATCATAAATACGAGTCAGGGGCCAAGCATTTGAATTTTGATCATGTGACCCTGGGGATGCGGCAACCGTCTTTAAGCGTGAACAATTTAGTCATAAGTCGCTTGTCTCGTTGCCGTTGTATCTTCGAATGAATGGTTGTAAAATGAGGACTATTAGTCCCACTCCCCCTGCTTTTCCTCGCTTCCCACAATTAACAGAATAACAAAGTTAGAAGTGATCTTGGAGCCCTTCCAGACCAACAATATATTTACAGACACTTAAGACACATCCCAAGAAGGGTGAGGCCAGACTGATTCACGACAAGCCAACGGGGATATGGGTAGCTCTTTTCTTATGACCGCAACCGAGTCCAAAATTTCTGTTGCTAAGTGAGACCTTTGCGAAGTGAAGTATTGCTCCTTTTTTAATGACCTTTCTTGCCACGATGGTTACGTGGAATCACTGCAGTTTGTTCAGTGAGTGACACGGCAGTTAAGTGGATCTAGCTTCCCACGTTGACTATGATCCCATGGACACTGCGACGGTCATAAAATAGGAGCCAGTTGGCGAGCAAATCTGAATTTTAATCACCTGACTGTTGAAATGCTGCCATGGTCATAAGCCACTGTTTTGAGCGCCATTCAGTCATTCAATGTACTGTTGTAAGCCGAGGCCTGCCTGCACTAACAATTTTTGGTGTTGTAGCAACCCCTATGCCTCTCAATATATTCTTCTTGAGATAAAGAGGGCAGGGCAAAGAATGCCGTCCCCATTGCCCCAACCTAACAGAGAAAGTTCCCCTTTTGGGGGGGGGGGGAAGGAAGGGGCTCCCCCTTTTAAACCATCAACTGCAATCTCACCAGCGTTAAGCCTCATCTATGGCTGCAGACCAGATCTGTTGATTTTCTTCCTTCTGTGCCCTGCAGAGAAGGGGGGGGGGGGGAAAGGCACTTTTCCCACAATCCTAAGATGAAGGCATAGAAAGAAGATGTAAAAAGGAAGGCGGCAAAAACTCCCAAATCCCCAAACTTAAGCCTAAAACAATTGCGCGTGTGTGTGTAAAACCAAAACAAAATCTAAAAGTGATGTGCTTTATTGGAATGTTTGGAGGTTATTTTGGGGGGAAAAAATCTATCCAAAGTGCAATGATGATCTTTTCCTTCTGCCAGCAAAAGCCGATTTGTATGTTTGTGTCTCTCTCCAGACACACACACACCCGAACCTGCCTTATTGGTGTCATTGTGGGAGGCCAACGGAGATCACGGCACCTAAAGAGAATAGCTGAACCCCCTTTGCAAGCACCAGAGCGAGGGGTGCAATAGCAGCAACCCATGTCCTACAGGTGAGCAGTGGGTTGTTCGGGAACGGCCTGGCCTTGCCTGGTGGCAGATCTTTCCCGCTCTTCCCAAAGGGTCACTCCGCTGCAGGTACATATTTTCTTGGGATTTTGGAAGAGACCGGATGAGCGAGCAATTATTCCGCAGGCCACTCTGCAAAATAAAAATAAAAAGCAGGGAGAGAGAGGTCAAGTCTTCTGTTTTTTTGGTTTCCAAAAAGAATCTTTTTATCAAGACAGAAAGCTGGTTTAGAATGAATAACAGAATAACAGAGTAGGAATAGCAACAGCAGTTAGACTTGTATAGTGCTTCACGGTGCTTTCCAGCCCTCTCTAAGCTGTTTACAGAATCAGCAACTTGCCCCCCAAAAACCTGGGTCCTCATTTTACCGACCTCAGAAGGATGGAAAGGCTGAGTCAGTCAGGATTGAACTGCTGGCAAGTGGCAGAGGTATTCCTCACCTCTCCCCAGAATTTCCAGAGATTTTTGACAGCGGGTGATTCCCACGGCCCAAGTCATCCTCCCCTTCGTCTACTACCAAGGAACGGCCGATTATATCGTCCACCTAAGGAGGGAAAGAAGACAATGCCATGAGTGTACCCAACCTTGTTCCACAACGGTCAAGCAGATATCTGTACAGGAAGTCCTCGATTCGTGACCACAAAAGGGATAAAAGATTCATCATTAAGTGGCGAAGTGGCTAAGGGAGGCATGGTGGAATCCTACCCTATTTATTTTCTTTTCTATTTTTATTCTATTCTTTTCTCTATTCTATTCTATTCTCTATTCTATTCTCTACTATTCTATTCTCTATTCTGTTCTATTCTATATTCTATTCTATTCTCTATTCTATTTTATTCTCTATTCTATTCTACTCTACTCTATACTATGTTCTATTCTACATTCTATTCTATTCTGTATTCTATATTTTCTGTTCCATTCCATTCCATTCCATTCCATTTTAATTCTAATTCTATCCCTATTCCTATTCTATGGTGGAACTAGAACTCACATTCTCCTGGTGAAAGGCCCAAAGTCACCCATCCAGGTTTCATGCCTAAACTGGGATTAGAACTTACAGTTGCTAGGCCAGTTGCAGAGAATGGGTAGCTTCCAGCTTGGGCTAAAGGGCCAAGCTGGAAGCTGCCCATATATACATATATATCCAGCTCCTAAAAACCCACCCTACCTGGTGAGTTGCCCCAGTGAATTTTTTCATCAATCCATTTGCTGGATGGCTTCTTTGCTCCCGGAGCAACTTACCTTCAGCTGATGATCTTCCATCAGAAAGGATGCTCTTCCATCAGCAGTGGCCAAGATGTTCCCAAGATCACCTGCATGCTGAAAAATGATTCAATCCTTAACTTACAGTTACAATTAACAGCATAGCAGAATAACAAGAGTTGGAAGGGACCTTGGAGGTCTTCTAGTCCAATCCCTCCTGCTCAAGCAGAAAAACCTTGTATCATCGCAGACAAACGGCTGCCCAATCTCTTCTTAAAATCCTCCAGTGTTGGAGCACTCACAACTTGGGGCATGCCACCAACCTGGAAGTCCATACAAGGTCACAGAGACATAAGGCTATTGGTGGCCTAACTCACCCTGTGCAGATCCTGGGGGCCTCCATGGCATTCCCCTTTGGGGTTGAAGTGGTCTCCACAACTGTTTAGGATAAAATCAGAATGGGAGATTTGGCAGTCAGAAAAACAATGTTCTCTCCAACTTTTACAACCCTTGAAACCCCTGGGGAAAAAAAATAACTACCTTCTAGAGCCTCTCACCTGTCAAAAGTCCGGCTGAGGTCTCCAAATTCATGGACATGAAGTCCGTGCAGCCCTGGTGGGAGGCCGTCGATCATGCCATCCACAAGGCATTTTTCGGGCGAGACTTGCAGGAACCTCACGACGCCTTGGATCAGTCCATGGCCCGACACCATGGCCACGGCAGCAGTGCCGAGCAATCCTTGGGGGGAAAAAGAGGGAGGTGGAAAGAGAGACGTTTGTAGTAGAAAATAATCTGAGTGGTCCTTTGTGCTCTCTGAGCTTGGTGGTTTCCTTGCAGATATTTCATTACCAAACTAGGCAATGTCATCAGTGCAGGAAGGAAGTGGAGTGGAGGAAAAAGGGATGGGGATGGAGAAGAGGAGGGGGAGGAGGAGGAGGAGGACAATGACTGTAGGGTCCTTGGTGCCCTCTGAGCTTGGATGTTTTCTTGCAATGTTTCATTACCCCACTAGGTTACATCATCAGCGCTAGTAGGGTTTGTTCTCAATTTATATTCTAGTAGTTTGTCCTCTGTCAGTGTCGGTGGGAATGATCTTGGAGGTTCTGTGGTTAACTTGTTTGGCCAGTTCCTTGCTGGCTGAAGAATTCTGGGACTTCAAGCCCGCATATCTTCAAGCTGCTAATTTTGACAAACACTGATCCAGATAATGTAGCAGTTCTGCTCTGAAGGGTTTATGGCTGATTCCACCAGTTTTAGGTACAATGCTTTAAACCCATCAAAAATTTTCCAAGGATTCCCGTCCACTTCACACCAATGGCTTGAGGGAAATAAAGCTTGTACATCATAGAGCTATTTAAAAGTTTGCTGATTTATTCCAGGAATAAATCTGGAGTGGAAGATTCCAAAGGAAGTGTTGATGATCGTGTTGGGATTTACCTGGAACATTACTTCCCATTCCTTTCAGCAGAGCCTTACGCCCCGTCGTTTCTAAAAGATTCTGGACTTCCTCAGTTCCAAGACTTGTCTCCACCAGCACGGTCTGAGAATCCAGCTTGATGTCAACTATGCGGAGGCCTGTAAGGAAATGGAGAGAGAAACATATAGGGCAGGGCATCCCAATCTTGGCAATGTGAAAATGTGTGGACTTCAACTCCCAGAATTCCCCAGCTGGCTACATAGAAGCCAGCTGGGGGAATTCTGGAGCTGAAGTCCATAAGTCTTCACATTGCCAAGACTGGAAGCACTAAGGAATGTTATATACCCCACCTTTATTATTTTTACAAATAACTCAAGATGGTGAACATATCCAACAAATCTTCCTCCCATTTTTCCCCAAGCAATAACTTCGGTGATGTAGGTTGGGCTGAGAGAGATGGCTTTCATACCTAAGGCAGGATTATAACTCACAATCTCCTGTTTTCTAACGTGGTGCCTTAACTATTAGATCAAACTGACTTTCTGGATAAATTTAAATAACCATGAGATTTTTATCTTGCCTCTATTACTTAATAAGTAATTCAAGGTGGTAAACATACATCATGTAATGTCAGGACACTAAAATTCTTGTTTCCTGGGTTCTATTAATTGCCTTCCTCCAACCACTCATCATGTCTCTTTGTACAGTAGTCCTCACTTAACAACCAGTCCCTTCGTATCGATTCCAAGTTTCCATGCATCTCCCCCAAACTATTTGCTAGACCCATTTTGGGAGTTTTGACAGCCGCACCCCACTCTGCAATCATATGATTGTAGTCTGGGTGATTGGCAACTGACTTGTAGTCATGGCCCTTTGCATCAGTCTGGAGTCATGCGGACTGCAATTTTTCACATTTTTGGGTAATTTCCAGCCAAAAGGCAACTTCTAACATGCAGTAATTATCCTGCAGCTTGATCTGAGAAAAGCCTGAGATGGTTACATCACCCTGGGGAGAAAGTCCCAAAGCCAACACCAACACTTTTACAGTTACAAATTCATGAAAATAATTTTGCATCTGGAACAAGGCTTCAATAATGAATGGATTTAGGGTTTCCCACTCCCCCAAAAATTGGTGCTCTGTATTGGTTGAGTATTCCAGGAGTTCTTCCTCCTCAGCCAGAAAATAGCTGGATGGAAAACTGAGTTGCTTTTCTGATACACATTTTCAACATCTGTGGAATTTCAATAGGTAAAATAAAGTGGTGAGGAAGTGAACTATTGTGTAGAAACCAGGCGAGTAGGAATTGTAATCCCACCAGCTTGGTATTCTTGCCTTAAAACGCAAAACTGGCTGAAATACCTTTGGACCAGTCACTGTCCCTCAGCATAACCCACCTCACAGAGTTGTTGATGTGGGGAAAACAGAAGGAAGGTGTGTTGGATATGTTCACCGCTTTGAGTTATTTATAACTATCATAAAGGGGAGTTAAAATAAAATAAATGTTGACAAGAACGTTAGTCATTCTGAGGCTGATCTCACCCGGTGTCTTTTGCAGTGTTTTTTGAACCGCCTCTACACACTTTTGACAAGTCATCTCAACAGCAAATTCCAGCTACAAGAAGAGGAGAAAGTAACACAAAACTGTCAGTGGAAAAATATAAAAAAGCCTTTGAATATGGGCTCACCTGACCTATATAGTGGAACCCTTCTGGGAGTTGGAAGCCCGCATAGCTTCAAGCTGCCAAAGTTGAAAAATACTGAATTTCAAAATTCTGATCTAAAATGAAGGTCTTTCGGAAATCTGAAAGAGCAGGGGACTTTTATCAATCATTTCCCCATTCTGGGCCATACTTCTGCTTGCCACATACAGGTAGTCCTTGACTTATGACCAGAATTTACCACACACACACAAAACGTCTGTGGCCAAGCAAGGTATTTGTTAAGTGAAGTTTTGCCTTATTTTGCAACCTCCCTTGCCACAGTCATTAAGTGAATCCCTTGCTGTTGTTAAAATTAGAAACGAGGTTGTGAAGTGAATCTGGCTTCCCCATGAACTTTGCTTGTGAGAAGGTCACAAAAGGGGATCACACAACCCCGCGACCATCATAAATGCGAGTCAGTAGCCAATTGTCTGGATTTCGATCAGATGGCGTTGTTACAACGGTCATTAAGTGTGAAAAACGGCCATAAGTCACCTTTCTTCAGTGTAACTTTGAACAGCCACTAAACGAATGGTTCTAAGTAGAAGACGACCTGTACTGCTTCCCTCAGCCAGATCTAAGGTTACCGCCCCTCCACCCCATGGAGAAGGTGCCATTTCTAAGAGTGACCCAGCAAGTAGTTCAACCGGTGTAGCTGCGCCTCCTTTGCTCCTGCTTTTCAAAACGCCTTCCTTCCCACTCTCAACCTCTTCAGACATGCGCAAAGCATCAGGCAGGGAAGGAAGAAGGCAGCAGCCGTCGATTCTCCCACCCGGGAAGATTCCCCCACCGTGCAGCGGAGACCTCCGCCCCTTTCCGGAGCTCCGTCCATCTTGTCTTCGAGAATAAAAACGAGAAAAAAAAAAATGGCCCACCCGGACCATTTTGAAAGTGACACACCCTTGCGCCAACCGGAAAGCCCTGCCGCGCTCACCCGCTTTGGTTGTAAGGCGGACATGCGCAGTGGAAATCGCGAGCGGAACTTGGGCGCAACGGATTTAGCGTTCTGCAACGGACGGTTATGGGCGTTGCACCGATCGGTTGTCAAGGCGACGCCGAAAGCGGTGCCTGTTCGGCGGTTGGTAGTTTGCCAGCCATGGCGTCTAGGGTGTCGCCTCCCAGGTGGTCGCTGTACCCGCTGGAGGACACGGTGAAGTGGATGCACCAGCTGCGCGAGCAGTATAAGCGCATCCTGACGCCGCTCTCGCTCTTCCCCACCACTTTTTCCCGACTCAAGCCTTCCCTGTCCAGCCCTTCTCTGGGTCCACCAGAAGAGGAAGAGCTGCCGGTGCCCATCTCGCTCTCGGCCCTGATGCAGCTGGTGAAGGCCCGCTTGAAGCCGGGCCCTCAGGAGGCCAACGCCCACCCTCAGCACCTGCGGACCTTCCAAGATATCATCCTGACCGAGGTCAAGCACGCCCACAAGGACCTCCAGCACCTGCTGCATGACCCGGCCTTCAGCCCCGACGCCAACCGGGAGCTGTACCAGCATCTCTTGACCTACCTCGGCCTGGTGTGCCAGCATCTCTTCCGCCACTATTTGGGCCTCATGGAGTGCTGCCGGCTGCGGCGCATCTTCACCAATTGTGCCAACCTCATCCGCTTCTCAGCCCAGCTGGCCCTGGATTGCTCCAAGTTCCTCAACGTGGGGGCCGTGCGCCAGCGCCTGGTGTGGGAGATGAAGAGGCAGGTGGACCGCCCGACCGATTCGCCAACCAAACCCTCCAGCCCGTTTGGCCCCATGACCACCCATTCCTTGGGCAACCGCCTGGGCATCACCATCTCTTACTTCATCAGTTACATCCGGCCCCATATGTTGACAGAGAAAGAAAAAGTAGCTCAGGATTTGAAAGAGCTGGAGGAGTTACCCTTGCTGGACATGAGCAAAATAAAGAAGTTGAATCTACCCACAGCCAGGAAAGCTGATTTCCTGCAGCAAATGGCCTGCGTTGCCATCACACCACCTTGTCCCCATGTGGGTTCACGCAACTGGTCTAGGCCTCAGATTCTCCCGGCCACTTCTGTCCTTCTCAAATGCCAGTCTCTGCCCAATATGAGGGTAGGGAAACTTTTAGCTGATGAACTCGGCATCCATTTGATCCCTCGTCGGATCAGCCCCGATCTGCTTTGTCGCTGCCCTGAATCCCCCGAAGTAGGTGAACTGAAGGGTCCAGCAGCCCTAGCTGAAGACCTTCAGAGGCTGGTCCACGGCTCCCACTTGGAGAACACTGAGTGGAAAGGCGAGCAAGACGATTTAGATCTCCCTCCCCTCATTAGAGCGTTGACATGGAGTAAAGCCAATGAGAATCGCCAGCTGCAGTTGCAGAGAATGCTCAAGTCCTTGCACGAGGAAGAGCATTTTGAGACGAAGCGGAGAAACACCATCATCGCCGCCCCAGCCTCGCATCCTCAGGCAGCGACGGTGAATGTCAGAATCCATGATAGGATGGTGGTGAAGACAGCTGATCTCCAGGTGTCTGAAAGACACTATTTGGAAAATGTGACAATGGATAGGTCTTTACCGATCTACAACCACCTCCTGGGAGAGATAACTCCTGCTAACATGAAGATACTGGACACAAACCTTTCTACAGGAAAAGAAGTCAAGGAGATCTACAAGGAACTGATGAATACGATTCCTAAAGAGCACCTGAAGTTCGACCAAGGATCCTTGATAGAATGTCCTGCCACTAACCTGCCTCACGACTCCTGCTTTGCTTCTTCAACGCTGACAAACAGAAAAGGTGAGCAGATCATTAATACAGAGCTGAGCCAAATCCTACCAGATGGGCCGTTCGTCCCAGAGGAAATGGTTGAGGCACCCCAAGCCCCAAATCTAATCAAGAAGAAGCTGGCTTCAAAAGAATACGCATCTTGGCTCAAATGGTGGAAAGCCACATTTAACATTGATGATTACTTTAAATACATCAGCAACAACACCGCGGACTATCTGCCAGTCATATTTCATTTGTACAACCCTGAAGAAGACAGTAAAGAAGGGAAGGAGAGAGACATGCAGGCTGTGTTAAACGAGGATGAAGTGAAGAAGCAGAAAGTGAAGAGGAAACACCTAAAAGCTGCAGAGCTTCAGTCTCAGAAATTGTTTCGCACCGGATTGTGGAATGTCAGCAGCACCTGGTTGGAGGGCATGGGAAGTTCTACTAGTGACCAGTTTGAAGAGTTCAATGTCCTACAGAGGAGGTTGGAAAGACTATGGACTGTCCTTCATTTCTCTGAACGGGAAAGACTAGATATGGCCATTAAGTACAGCTCCAACCAGTATTACTTACTGCTTCCAGACATGCTGAATTCTTGGGAAGTCGCTGCCCAGTTTATCCAGGATAGGGAGCTCCTGCTGGCTGAAATAGAAGAGTTTGAGCAGACTGCCTCGGACCCCAACCGCTTGTTCAGCAAGGAACTTGGCGCATTTGCCACCAGAAAGCAAGAGTCAAATCTGAGAAGCCAATTGCATTCCGAGCTGGAGCAGTATAACTTCGAACTCCGCTTGATTCTGAAACATATCAACGATGCCTTCAATGATATAGTGACTTTCAAGGGTCGCCCGTACCAAGACAAAATGGAGAGGGACATAGTGGAGATGCTTTATTGGCTGCAGCAGGAGCGTCGGGCCGTAGTTTTAAGGAAAGCGGTCCAGAGGAAGCACTCAGGAAGACTTTCCCCTTTTTCTTAGATTGGCTTCACTGTCTGGTACCTTGGAAGCACAGTCAGACAACTCTCTCCGCTCTCCGTTATGTCTCTCCCCCCTCCACCCATTTAGGAGGCTGAGAACAAGGGAGGCAAGTGTCAAGTTAAAATCATTTTGATGGAAAAGTGAAATGAGTTTTTCCTTAGGTTCAAGGATGAGCTGGAGATACACAGATCAGACAGGTGATTGGAGACTAAGTTGACACCCTGCAAATATCCCCAGGAATAGCAAAACGGCAGTTGGTGCTTATGACCTTTGCCTTCTTTCCCAACTTGTGTTTGCTGAGTTTTTCTTTCATTAAAAACATGCCTCTGTTTCCCATGGTTTCAAAGCAGTGGCCTCTTTTTAAAGGTAGATATGGCTTAAATACCCATATCAGTTGGGCCAAGTCTCATAGATTTGCTTTATTTCTCTATCCACATTGCCCTGTCTCCCTTTTGGGGTGCAATGGGTTCCACTGAATTGAGTCAGGTCAACACACGAGTTGCAATGGCGAGTCAACTGCGATCAGTGGTTACAGTTGCTTACCTGGTTGATGGTCAGCTAATCCCAGTTCATTTGGAGAAGTATTCATGTATTTAATTAACAACCCCTTTATTAATTTTATAAGTAACTCAAGGCAGCAAACATGTCTTAATACCTTGGCAAGTTTAAGATGAATGGACTTCAACTCCTAAAATTCCCCAGCCAGCGCAGCTCTCTGGGAAATGATGGGAATTGAAATCCACATGCCTTAAAGTTGCCAAAATTGAGATAAACTCCTCTAACGCTTTAATATGACTGAAGCTAAGCTGATTTTTCCTTTCAAAAATAGAC
>BLBF01000081.1:4738968-4756374 GCA_015471245.1 Laticauda colubrina
ATTGGGGAGTTGAAGCCTATCCCACCTAGAGCAGTATTTCTCAACCTGGTCAACTTCAAGATGGATGGACCTCAACATATTGGCTGGGGAGTTCTGGAAGTCAAAGTCCACCCATCTTAAAATATGCTGGCTGGGGAATTCTGGGAGTTGTAGTTCACCCCTCTTAAAGTTACCGAGGTTGAGAAACACTGATCCAGAGTATGCCAAACTTGGAACTGACAATATGGGGCCAGCAGGTCCTTCTATAGCCTAAGGTAGGAGTAAGCTGCTAATTTGCAGATGAAAGGAGTGTTTGGGGGCATTGTGCTATCCCAGCCAGTCTATGGGAATTGGATAGTTACTTAGGAATTATGAGCTGTCCCCTTAAGGGAATGCATCATGATAAATGTAGTTAAAGGTATCCTGGGAAATGTAGTTCATGTCACGTGGCCACATCTGTAATCCCGATTGGTCACTAATTTGACCCTGGATGAGTTGGAGGAGTTTTTCCTCACTTTGCCTGAATTCTCGAACTCATGGCAGCTGCTTTCTATTGCTATGAGATGGGTTAGGAGATAACCACCTTTTACCTACAAGGCAGATATGCAAAGGATTGGTCATTAAAGAAGAACTTCATCACAAATGTGAGTTATGAGGATACCTCATGAACCAATAAATGTACTTTGTTATGGACGTCTTGTTGAGTTTATCTCTCTGCATCTGTACAGCTTATAAATCCACCTCTGTACAGGATACAGAAAAAGCATACTTTTGATTTCTTTTTTTTAATCATCAGAATGAGGTTTGAGCGGGGTCTCTTCCTGCCACTCCAGATGTCACAGGCCTGAGGGTGAGACTCACCGTAACGTGTTCGTAATCCTGGCCAAGTTCGTGGGAGGCCGCCACCACTTCCCGTTCCGAGATCCACTGCTCCAAGTCATCCACTTCCCGCTTCAGCTGGCAGAGACGGAGATGCTCCTGCAGTTTGGCCCGACGCTCCTCCGCCAGGTCCTTCAGACTGGCATACAACTTGTCCACCTGACCTTGCCGAAGATTGATCCGCTCACTGAAAGTCAAGGGAAAGGGAAGGAGGCACTGTTAATGAATGAAATGAATACAAGAAGTCTTCAACTTACACTAGTTCCCTGAGTGACGGTTCAAAGTTACAGCAGCACTAAAAAAAAGTGACTTTTGACCATTTTTCACATGACCATTGCAGCATCCCGTGATTTACATTTGGATGCTTGACAACTGACTCACATTTATGATGGCTCACAATGTGCTGGGGTCACGTGATCCTTTTTTGCGACCTTCTGACCAGCAAAATCAATGGGGAAGCCAGCTTAACAACCAAGTTACCAATTTAACAAGCTGCAGCTCTTCACTTAACAAAGGTGGTGAGAAAAGTTGTAAAACGGGGCAAAGCTCACTTAACAAATTTCTCACTTAGCAACATAAATGTTGGGCTCAACTGCAGTCATAAATTGAGGATTACCTGTACATAAGTAGCATTCCTTCAATCCCAATGAACGAGTTTTATAAGATTTTAGTTTTGTAAGTTAGGGGAAGAAAGGTCCTTTGTCCATCCACATGTAAAAACTCAAGGCAGAAAACCCTTACCTTTCTGGGTGGCCATTATTCACCATGTCCCGGCTCTGCACGGAGAGTTGATGGACAGTCTGCGCATAATCTTCCAGAGCCTGCTCCATCCCCAAGTGTTTCTTGACCATGGCCTGAGCAATCAGCTCATCCTGAGGAAAAGAAAACCATAGTGTTATTTTTTAATTCCTGGAAGGCAGGAGGGACGTAAGAACAAGCTTGTGCAGAAAAACAAACAGTCCAGGGAATGGAATGGAAATGGCTGTCCAGCTTCTTCTTAAAAATCTCTAGTGATGGAGAACCCACAGCTTCTGAAGGAAGTCATCCCACTGGTTATAATTCTAGGTTTGGGTCTCTGATAAGTTTCTACCTGTCATTTCTTCTCCTGCCCTTCTTTTGCAAGAGTTTCTTCTCTTTTACAACTGCTGTACAGTTAATTGTGATAACTTTTCTACCTTTTCAAGGGTTGTTTTTCTTTTTTAAAAAATATAGGCATGTCTGCTTTTATAATATCTATATATTTTTGCAGTGATTGGTTAAGCAAACCCATTGTTCAATATAGGACAATTTTGTCAAAAGCCAAAATGTGAAAAATCAGAGTTACATGATTGCAGGACACTACAAAGGGTTGTAAAATGCATATTGGTTGCCGAGAGCACCAAATGTGGTCATGTGACCATGGGGGAAGGGTAGCTGTCAGAACTTTGCAACTGGGATCTAAGAAACTTTTAGGGGGTCTTGTGGAACTTCAGTCACTGAGTGGTTAAATGTGGAGGGCTACCTATTTATTTTTATTTATTTATAAAATATATTGCCCTTCCATCTTACTACAGGGTAACTCTGAGCAGCTTAGTCAGAAAAATGTATCTATACATATATATTGAAACATAAATAAATGAAAGCCAAACCTTAAACTAGTTTCATTGAACTAAGCAATCCTCATTTTAAGTTGGCAGACCTACTTTTGCCTTCTCCTCTGACATCATGTGCAACTCCTGTTCACCCATCCAGGCCTCGGCTTCGGCGGCGTCAAAGTAAAACTGTTGGGCCATTTGGGCTTTCTCCAGCCGTCCACGCCTCTGGTCCACCTGATCTTGTAGTTCCCGCCATATCTCCTCTAACGTCTCGACCCGGCCCTGTAGCTCTGCCTCCAGGCCGCTGCAAGCCAGCCCCTGCCACCTCCCCAGGATGTCGTTGATCCGTGGCTGGTGACCTTGGATCTCTTTCTGCAGAGTCTAAGACAGGGTCCAGGAGCAAGAATTAGAGGAAGAGCAGTCTTCAAAAAAATGTACAGTGGTACCTTGGTACCAGGAGTGGGATTCTACCAGTTCGCACCTATTCACTAGAACTGGTTAACCTTCTAAAAAGTTAGAAGAACTGGTTGTTAGAAGAAATTACTGGGCTAATCCTGTAAGGAAGGCAGGAAAGAAACATTCTGGTGTTGCTTACAGAAACTTAACTCTGTTAACCCTTTTTACATTCTTGGCAGGACTAGACTTCCTGTCTCAGGAACTTCTCTGGAGTTTTTTTCCCCTCCTTTGCTGGCACTTTGCTTGTGTGGAGTGACCATTCAAAGTTACAATGGCACTGAAAAAAGTGACTTATGACCCCTTTTCACACTTACGACTGTTGCAGCATCCCAACAGTCACGAGAGGCCAGGCGAGGAGATGCGTGCCTCGATGTGAGTGATGCCCAGCCATGCCCAGCCAGTCACATTACCACCAAGTCACACCCACCACCTAAGCTATGCCCACAGAACCGGTTGTTAAAAAAATTGAATCCCATCCCTGCTTGGTAGTCATCATTAATTGGTTCGCGGGGGTGGGGGGGGGGGCAATGAATACCAAAAATGATTGATAGCAAATGAATTTTTCTCATAAGGTATAATGTCGTGAGTAATAAGGCAGCTGACCCAACAAGTTCCAGCTTGTTCATCATGTACCAAACAAACGATGACTACCAGCGCAAAATTTTGACGTCAAAATGTGTTGAGTACCAAATTGGATGAGTTTCAAAGCAGTTGAGTACCAAGGTACCACGGGACACTTGTCTGATGATTTAACTTAGTTCAAAAATTACTGTATTTTATGTTTGTATCTATATCTGAACAAAGTCGGGCTTAAATTCTCTTTGTAGCCTTTTCCTTTGACTGTACCCCAATTTCGTTTTTCCCTTTTCTTCCTCTTCCCCCTAGTTTCTTTTTAAACATTTTTTTGTTTTTTCTATTTTCTTTGAAATACAATAAAAAAAATTAAAAGTACATCCATTTTTTTCTATTATGCACTGAAACTCAGGAAAAAAATCTTACTTGGAAAAAAATATATCAGAGTTTCCTGGGCTCCTAACTTTTGCAAGCTGACCAGAAAGACTGATTAGTCATTGTTTGATGCAGAGATGAGCAACTTGTAGCCTACACTACAAGCAGCTGTCACTTTCAAAGGCCCTCTGCAAGCATTTAGTTCAAGCCTTTTTTTTCCTTCACACCAAAGGTGAAAGGGAAGGAAAGGTGAAAGAATTGAAAGACAGAAGAAGAAAAAATCCAAACAAGTTTGTTTTGGCACCAAAGACTTTTTCCTCCAAACAATATGGAGACTCAATTGGACCATGTGATCTGCTTTAGTAGGGGAGGGAAAATTCTATATTTTAATTATGTGGGTTTATGCGGTAATTAACCAGGTCTGGCTTCGACCTCATTGGTGCCAAAATGATGTATCCAATAATGTTCTGCATTGGAAGATTGGAACATCTTGACTGTGCTTGCTTTGGTTGGGTTCGTCAGTTGGAACGTTGACATTCGTCTACATAATGAATCGTGATAACCTTCACTCCCTTTCAAAGATTGTCCTCACCTGATTCTTCTTAATCAGCAGCTGGACGGTGGGCAGGTCTTTGCCATGATCAGTGGAAACGGCCATGGGCATCCTTTCCTTCACCCATAACTGCAGGACGAGAAGGGAGGTAAAAATTGAGAAAAATCCAAGTAATTCTGTTGGAGAAATTCCACTCTCTCTTTCAAGCAATCTTGCAAGGTTATACCCCACCCTATTTTTCTTTTTTTTTTTAATGCTTGCTTTGTACATGTTATTTTGTACTGTCAATTTTACACAGCATGTAAAATACTCTAATTGCCCCACTTCTGGCTAGTAAAACAGACCCGCAGTACCAACAATTCTTACTTAATTCTGAAATAACGTATAAGATTGCCAGGTTCTATGTGGTGGAGTACAAAATGAGACAAAAAATAATTAAGAGCAATTGAACTTGTTTTGAGTAAGGAATGGCTCTGCCAGACCAGCATTACCCACTGGTCTTTCCTTTTAATGTCAGCTACCTTCCTCAAATTTGTCAGGGGACTCTATAATTCTGGATTTTAGGTTAGTTTTAGCCAGTAAGAATGAAGCTTTTAAGCATATTTTTCTCTGCATCGCTTCTAATTTATTTTTGGATGCTCTGGATATTTGAAAACTATTTTCTCTTTTTATTTTCTGCTGGTGAATGACTGGAATAAAGTTATTCGATTCTAAACATGCTTCCTTTTTGTAAAATCTGTAGGAACCAGTCCCCTTCCCCTTCCTCTCCCAGGTCAACTCACAATTTCATCCTCCAGGTCACGGTTGAACTGGTGCTCCTCCTTGGAGGCCAGCAGCTTCTCGCAACGTTCCCGCAATGGCGCTCTCAGATCCGTAAATTTTCCCTCCACTGACCGTAATTTCCCGTCCACTTCCACTGTGTTCGAATCCTCCTGGCTGAGGGCCAATGCCTGAGACTTCAGCCCTTCCACCTCTTTCTCCCGCACGTCCATCTGGTTCTCCAGCAACTGGAGGCAAGAAGGAAAGAAAACGGTCAAGGAACTCTCTCAACCACATCTACAAGCTCACACACTGACCCACAAACGCATACTTTTTTTTAAAAAAAATGCCTTTTTTCTTACAGTAGCAATAATTCCACCTGGGACTGGCTACCCTTGAAGAAGATCTGGAAATTTCAATTGGTTCAGAATGCAGCAGCCCGAACAGTTTTGCACAAGCCTAGAGTTGCGTACTGGCTGTCAGTCTCCTTCTGGGTACATTTTAATGTGTTTGATTATCACCTTTCAAGGGGGATCTCCCTGAAGGCTGCATTGCTAATAAAGGAGAATATTTGTAGCTCAGGGTTGACATGAGAGCTCTCTGAGGTTGCTTGTTTCCTTGCAGATAGTTCACGACCCAAACTAGGTAACATCATCAGTGCTAGTTAAGAAGTGCAGTTTGCTGTCGGTTTGTATTCAGGGGACTTGTCTGTGTGGGTGGGAGTGGTTTTAGAGATTATTTTGTTAGCCAAAACAAACAGTGATTACATAACCTGTGATTCTAGGCACAATGTCTAATAAACTCTCTGGCTTATAATTCACAGCCTTTGTTACACACAAAGACCAGGGCAATTTTCATGTTTTGTTGCAAAGATACGATTGGTACAACGTGGAACACTTTCCTACATTCCAGGTCAACTAATCATTATTGCCAAGAAAGCAAGTATTGGTAATACTTCAAGGTTTTGGGCAGATGGTTTTCCAGCCCCTTCTGCAAAATAAGTATTGAAGTGTATCTCCAGGAGGACATTTTTGAGAATCTCCAGAAGGATATTGTCCTAAGCACCTGAAGGCAGGACAAGAAGCAACGAGTGGAAATTAATCAAGGAGAGAAGAAAGCTGGAACTAAGGAGAAATTTCCTGAAAGTGAATTAATCAGTGGACCGGTTTACCTTCAGAAGTTGTGGGTGCTCCAACACTGGATGTTTTTAAAAAGAAACTAGACAGTTCCTTCTCTGGAATGGCCTAGGGTCTCCTACTTGAGCAGGGGGTTGGACTAGAAGACCTCCAAGGTCCCTTCTTATTCTATTATTCAGAAGGGTTTGGAGAGTTGATTTCTTTTGATGCAAAATATTGACATCATCATGGCAAAGTATCACTCATTTACCTGCTGTTTCTTGAGCAAAATGTTGACGCTGGTCAGGTCCTTGCCATAGTCGTCGGAGAGTAGCTGAGCCTGCAGGCCACTGAGCCAAGCCTCCAGGGCTGAGCAACTCTGGGTGAAGAGCTCGGCCCGGTTGGCATCGAAGAGACAACGAGCCTTGCTCTGGGTGCTGGATTCTAATTCTTGCCAGAGTTTCTGAAGTTCATCCAGTTTGGCCCTCACCACGGGCTCCAATTCAGGCTTCTCTGACACCAGCTGCTCCCCTTCCTGTCAAATGGGAGAGATGAGAAAGGAGGAGAGAAGGTTTCAGAAATGTGTTCCAAGAATGAAAAAGGGCGAGCTAAAGAAGAAAGAAGTGCAAGCCAAGCTAAGCCAAAGACAACAGATGTCATCCATGTTTAAGCCCACCTTTTGAATCTTCTCAAGCCAGCCTTTGTTAGAGGCCAACTCTGCCATGAAGGCCTGGTGCTTCTGCCACTTGGTGTGGAGGTTTCGGGCTTCGTCGTAGGACATGTCCTGGGCTGACAGCATCTTTTCGTTGATCCACAGAGTGAGCTGGAGACAGACAGAACAATGGCTTCAAGCATGAACTTAATCTGGGAAAGACTCCTTGACTGGAGACAAATCTACTCCTTAAAGGAGAAAATTTGCTGCTCAGGGTTTTTCTTGGCACTCTCTGAGCTTATTTGTTTTCTAGCAGAACATTTCCAGAACATGTTACCTAGTTTGCGTAACATAATGTTCTGCAAGGGAAAAAACCAAGCTCAGATAGCAGCAATGACCCTTAATGTTCCCTTCTGTGCACATCCTGATGATGTGATAGGCAGGAACCCAAACAGTCTTAAAAGTGACTTAAGGAATTAAGATGAATTCTGATTAGCCTTCATATGTTTCTATGGAAATTGCCTGCCACTAGCTGTGTTTTTCTCCTGCTAAGGATAGACATACAGCGAGACAGCCAGGTTTGCTTCAGGGTTCATACTCAACTTACAACCACACTCGGGACCAGAATTTCTGTTGCTAAGCAAGGCAGCTGCTACTTTCTTTATTAAATCTGCCACCCATCTCCCTCATCTAAAGCGCCTCTGGGCAATGTTCTCTTATTAAATGAGTCACGCTCATTTGTTACAACCTTTCTTTTGCCATGGTTGTTAAGAGGACCACTGCAGCTGTTAAATAAATTGTGCGATTGTTACACAAGGACACGGGCTTCCCCCAACTGATTTCACTTGGTGGAAATTAGTTGGGAAGGTTGCAAATGGGAATCGCCTGACCCCAGGACGCCACAACGGCCATCGATACGTGCCGAGGACTCAAATTTTGATCCTGTGACCGTAGAGGTGCTGCAATGGCCGCAAGCACAAGGATCATTTGTAAGCCACTTCTGTCAGTGCCATTGTGACTTCAAATGGTCCCTGAATGAATGGTTGCAAATTGAGGACTACCTCCATGCCGAAGCTGGATTAGAGTTTCCATTTTCCTTGCAGGTCATATTCTATCTAGCAATATGTCCCAGCTTCTACATCGACTAATAAATGTCCCTCCCCCACTCTTGCACCTTCTATCAGGAGGCTGAATCAAACTTACCTCTTGACAATCTTGCAGGAAATGTTGAAGGACTCGATTGTCCCGGAGCCGGGCCAGGAGATCTTGAGCGGCTTCCTGGTTTTTTCTGTGTCTGAAATCAATTAGGATGGAGAAGCAAAAAGGAAGACCCGGGCATGAGTTAGTCATATTCTATCTCCCAGAGGAGCATCTCTTGCAAGAGAATGGAGAATGCCTGATTAATATTTGAAGAGATTGATTCCATGCACTTTACATCCTGAACCTTGCTGTCTGGGAATTCTGGGGGTTGCGGTCCTAATGCATTTGGGAAGGCTGTGTTGAACCTTTACAGGAGTGTTTTTCAACCTCAGCCACTTTAAGCTGTGTGGACTTCAACTCCCAGAATCCCTCAGCTGGCCATGCCTTAAACCATGTGGACCATGGTGGCCCACAGAGAAATGTCCCCCCCAAAGCAATTAATCCAGGCTGCGTGGGAACACAAGGCTGAGCTGCCCACATGGCCCGCCCACCCACTGGCCCCCACCCTTTGGCCAAGTGCAAATCTTACCTTGAGTAGAACCACACAGGCTGGAACTGGAAGATAAGACCAACGGTGGGGGAGGGAAATTCTCCCCGGGGTGGCTTGCTGATGTTGGTGGGAAAGTCAGTCCCATATTCCAGAGCTGCAGTAATCACAAGACTGGCACTTTGGTCATCCCGGAGCAGCTCCTCCAGTCCATGGCAGGCCAGTGCACCCGGGTGGAGGAGCAGCTTGCTCCGGGGTGACCAAAGGGCCAGTCCTGTGACTACTCCAGCTCTGGAATGCGAGACTGATATTCCCACCAACATCAAGCCACCATCAGTCAAAATTCATATTAATGGTCTGCAGGATTTAAAATTATGAGTTGGTGGTCCCTGAGGTCCAAAAGGTTGGCGACCCCTGTCTTAAACTACCAAGAAACAAGAGCAGAGTTTCTGTGACCAGACCCTCATTGGGCCCTGATGCAATTAAGCTGAAATGGGCTTTGGCGGTGAGAACTCAGGCCTGCATACATAATTATTACAAGTAGTCCTCTACGTGCAACCACAATGGAGCCCAAAATTTCTGTTGCTAGATGAGAAATGTGTTAAGTTTTGCCTCGTTTTACAACTTTTCTCGCCCCCTTTGTTAAGTGAATCACTGCAGTTCTTAAATTAGTTACACGATTGTTAAGTGACCCCAGTTTCCCCCTTGACATTGCTTGTCAGAAGGTTGCCGAAGGGGATCACCTGGTCCTGGGATACTGCGACCGTCATAAGTGTGAGTCTGTTGTCAAGCATCCCAATGTAAGTCACATTGCCGTGGGGATGCTGCAACAATCATTAAGTGTGACAGGTGGTCTTAAGTCACTTTTTTCAGTGCCATTGTAACTTTGAACGGTCATTAAACGACTGGTCAGAAATGGAGGACTACCTGGATGTGGCTTTTCCCTTTTCCCTCTTGCTATCCAAGCCTACTCAACATTTCAGAACCTCATTCCACAGCTCAGTTTAGGAGAGGCTTGGATCTGACCAAGCACCTTTCAAACAATCATATATGCTGGTAAGCTCCAAGCAAAAGAAATCTTGTGCCATGTAAAATAGGAAAGCCAATATCCAGGGTTTTTAGCATGTTTTAAACCTGCTGGCCGATCACATTCTTATCCTTTGCTTTGTCTGAGCAGCTTAGGGCAACGTGGGTGGTTCTCCTTCAAACTTTATCCTGACAATTATCCTACAAGGTAGATTAGCCTGAATAATTGGCTCACCAACCACAGCCGAGTGGAGATTTGACTGGAGCTTCTTGTGCTTTCTTTTCATAGTACTTGGAAATCATGTTTCCTTTCCGGGTTACTCTTATAAATTCCCTGACAAGAGAACCTTTTGTGGATGCAAAACAGCCTCTTTCTCACACTTGTGTTCCCTGGCCTGGAATTACATTTTTCACCAAGAGTCTTCCTGCTCACCGACTGTCAATAGAGTTGACCTTCTCCTGGATCTTGTCAGAGTGCAGGCTGTCCTCCAGAATGAGTTTCCGCCCAGAGTCCACCAAGCCTTTGATCTTCTCTCCATTGGCTTCCATGGTGGTCATGAAATCTTCATGTTTCTTAATGGCAGCCTCAGCAGCCTGGAGAGAGCTGGGCATGCTGGTGTGAGTCAATACATATTCCTGGGAGGGAAGGAGGGAAGAAGGGAAGGGGGAGAAAAGGATGGAGGAAGGAAGAAAAGCAAACAGAGAAAGAGAAGGATGGGAAAGAGAGAAAGGGAGAGAGGGAGGAAGGCAAATAGAATGGAAAAGAAGGGAGGGAGGGAGGAAAAGAGAAAGCGGGAGGAAGGGAAGGAAAGGGGAGAGAGGGAGGAAAGAAAGAAAGAAGGGAAGGAAGGAAGGAAGAAGAGAGGGAGGAAGGAAGGAAGACAGAAATAGAGGGAAGGAGAGGAAGAAGAGGAAGAAGAAAAGAAGGGAGGAAGGGAGGGAGGAAGGCAAAAAGAAATAAAAGGATAGAAAAGAAGGAAATGAAAGGAAAAAGAGGGAGGGAAGGAAGGAAGGAAGGAAAAGAGTGAAAGAGGAAAGTCACAAAAAAGGATCACAACACAAGCAAACAATTGGTCCTGTGAAGTAGCTAAACACAAGTTCAGCCTCTGACTGCAATCCCCACCACCCTCCAAACCTCTCTCTGCTTTACCTGGTTGCTGAGCACTCCTTCCACTTGCTTGGTGTCCCTCAGGAAAATCTGGAAGCCATAAGCCTGCGAAAGCAGCTGGTGTCGGTTCTCCCACATCTGCCCGAGTTCATTCCAGCCCGTGTCGAGGGCCTGAAGGCGCTGCTGAAGGAACATGTGCTGGGCGTCGGTGTGGCCTTGCGTCACTTCTTCCCCCATGGTCCGCAATCGCTGGTAGTCGCCCTTGTAATGCTCCACCTCGTTGCGGATGGTCTCGTGTTGGCTCAGCAGCCGCTCTGCCTCTGGCAGGGTGGCCGGGACGTCCTCCGAGGCGATGGCGGTCTGGGTGCGCAAGAGCCATGCCTGGAAGTCATCCAGGTCGCGCAGGAAGCCCTGGAGCTTACTGGCTTCTCCCAGGGATTCCTCGCGACGCCGCATGGTTCCCCGCAGCTCGTCCCAAGTCCCGTCAATTTCGCCGAGCCGGCTGGAGATGGCAGCGGCTTGTTCCGGGTGCTGGGCTGACAACCGGTCTGCCTCCTCGTGCAAGTCCCTGACTTTGCCCTGGATGGCCTCCAGATCCCGCTCCATTCCAGCCAGCTTGCGCTGCAGAGCCATCACTCCTGCCAGGTCATTGCCCAGGCCTTGTGTTGATTCGATCACCTTGGTTTTCTCCCGCATCCAAGCCTTGGTTTCGTTGCACTCCAAGAAGTAGTTCTGGATGCTGAGGGCCGAGGTCAAGGCCTCCTTCTTTTGGCTTGCCAAGGACTGGAACTGCTGCCACCTGGAAACAGGGAAGGAGAAGAGTCTAAAGGAGATGCCGCATGGCTGCTGAGGAATCCTGGGAGTTGAAGTCCACAATTCTTAAATTTGCCAAGGTTGGAGACCCCTGAGCTAAGGGTTCCCCAACTTCTGAGGCTAATTTGGGCCTTTAAAAATAGGTTGATGGGCCTTCTCACAAATTGGCATCCATGATGGATGCCCAGGTGGTAAAATATTGGCTGTCTGGCAAATAAGTAAAGATTCCCCCGTCACATCTTTTAGCCCTCAGGGTGTACTGATAGAAGAGAAAAACCACTGGGAACATTCCCACCAACACTGCCACTAGTATGTGAACAGATACCAAACTCCACTCTCTTCTAGCACTGATGATATTACCTAATTGGGTAATGAAATGTCTACAAGAAAACAACCAAGCTCAGAGAGCACCAAGGATCCCACAGTTAAATCCTGAGCCACAAATATTCTCCTTTAGTAGTAGTCTTAAAATTCCAAATTTATTTCTAATTGTCTCCTCTGAATGGTGTAGAGCAGGGGTCCCTAATTCCCGGGCCATGGATTGTTAGGAACCTATCTGTGCAAGCAATACAGACTTATATACCACTTAATAGTGTTTTACTGCCCTCCCTAAGCCATTTGCAGTCAGCAAATTGCTCCCAACAATCTGGATTCTCATTTTACTGACTTCAGAAAGATGGAAGACTGAGGCAACCTTGAGCCAGGGAAGATCGAACTGCCCAGCATCTGGCAATCAGCATAAGTAGCCTGCAGTATTGGTATTGGTGCAGTATTTTAACCACTGTGTCACCACGGTATCACTGGTTTCAAAAAATATTGGGAGCCACTGGTATAGAAAAGACACTCTCTCCCTTTTAGCTGGGTCATGAAATGTCTGTGAGGAAACCGCCAAGCTCAGAGAGCCCCAAAGTCCCAAGCTTGATCTTGACTTTTACTGTCGTATCTTATTTTTATTTTATTTTTTTCTGGGTAGAAGAACAGGTAGTTTTGGCCTCCACTCTCCATTTCTATTTTCTGGGAATGTCTCGGAGATCCACAGGCAGCAAATTGGCTTTTTTAGAAAAGAGCTGAAAGCTGCTGCTTTGCTTTCCAATATGCCTGTGCTTCCCCTTCATCTCTTTTAATTAAAACCCTCGACAAGCTTTCAGGCAGGTGGGGCAAAGTGTTAGAAGCTTTTGGCTTCCTTTGAAGTTTGCAGGAGTTTTTCCCCGTTCCACTGCACAAGCCGACAGCTCCCCTCTTTGTCTGGTCTCCATCCCTTCTCTTGCACCTCTGGGCACTTACCGAATATTGAGCTGTTCCTGGGTGGCTTGAATGCTTTCCTTGTTTCTGTGATCGGCGCCCAAAAGTTGGCTTGCAATCTCGTTGACTGCCGCAATGCGAGAGGCCAGGTTATTCATTTCTGGCTCCAGGGTCTCAAACCTGAGTCACCGAGAATCAAAGGAGAAGGAAAACCGTGAGAAGGAAAGTCTGTAGCCTTCCAGCTCCATCTCACAGCAGGAATAAAGTTTGGTCTGTTGTTTTAGACTTCGTCCAAGAGATCCCCAAATTGTCCCAAAGGTGGGGGGGTTTTTTTCCCCAAAAGGACTTTATTTTTCCGTGAAGTCAAGAAGTGAAGAAGCTTCTTGGATGAGAAGCAAAACGTCTTCAAGGAAAAACAAAGTCCAGTTGCCTTTTGAATAAGCACCTTTGGGTGCTGGATGACCTGGATAACTGAGAATCTCCACAGGCATTTAGTCTTCGAATTACAACCACTCATTGCTGCTCAAACTTACAACAGCACTGTCAAAAAGTGACTTACGACCGGTGCTCGCCACCGTGTCATGCCCCTGGTGGAGACTGACTCTGAGGAAGAGGAGGAACAGCCAACAGGGAGTGGAAGTTTGGCTCTGGAGGTTGTGGAGGAGGCTGGGGAAGGGCGGAGGCCGGCTGGGCAGTCAGAGGAAGACCCAGGCCCATCCCCTCTCCATCCTAGGGCACACAGGGAGGAGAGGAAAAGAGAGACAAGTGGGATACTTGGAAGGAGAGGGCCTTGATCTTTTTCATGGGCTGCAGCTGGGACAACTGGATAAGAGGACGGACATGCGTACAGGCCAGTGCTGGAAACAAAGCATGGAAATATCTCCAGTTTATGGTTCCTCTCTGAGTTTGGTGTCCTTCCCGGTGTGTGTTCTGATATCTGTGGACGTCTGCAAGCCCTTATCTTGCCTGGTTTGTGTTGTTTTTTTACTCTTTATAATTTATAGGCATTTTCAGTTTAAACCTGCATTTCCTCCTTCTTGTAACTGCTCATGTGGGAGTTTTTTGTCTCCAGTCAAGGATATTTGGAGCTTGGAAGCAAAGTGAAGGAATAAAAGGGGCTTTACCTGTTTTTTGTGACTGTGTTTATTTTGTATCCCACCCTGGGTCATTACACAATGCAGCATCCCCACGTGATCAAAATTTGGGCGCTTGGCAACCGGCATGTATTTATGTGTATTTATGACAACGTCCTGGGGTCATGTGATTGTCATCTGTGACTTTCCCGGCCAGTTTTGGACAAGCAAAGTCAATGGCGAAAGTTAGATTCACTTAACAGCCACGTAATTCCCTTAATAACGGCAGAGATAAGCTTTAACCATTGTGATGAAAAAGGCCGTAAAATCGAGCATGGCTCATTTAACAGCCGCTTTGCTTTGCCATGGCAATTCTGCTCCCAAATATGGTCGTAAGGCAAGGATCACTTGTGCAGTTGCCCGACAATGAACATCGTTTGGGCTTTTCATATTTTAAAATGGCAGTGAGAAATAAGACAGTGGAAATAGCCAGCAGCAAAGGCACCTGCTTTCCTTACTGCGGGGCTAGGATGGAGCAGAATACAAAATCTGCAAATTAATACTTCCCTAAAGGGTTTGGCACCAATCCCTGGCACACTGAACAACATATAAGGACATTTGGTCCCTGAACTCCCAAATACAATTAGGATCTTGTTCCCATTTTATTTTTAATTTCTGGTTTATTGATTCTTTTTTTTAGGTGGGTCTGTGTTATTTAGAACCCAGCGTCAAGCAAAGTGGCAATCTATCCACTGGTGTCTAGGGAGATTCTCAGTCATCCAGGTCGTGGGGTTTTTTTTCCCAGAGGCAACTGGACTTTCTGGTTTTTGTTTTGAAGACATTTTACTTCTCATCCATGAAGCTTCTTCAGCTCTGACTGGGATGGTGGAGAATGGAAGGATTTATACTCCAGGCAGAGAGCTGGTCCTTTGCATCCTTTTAGAGAGTAGCTGAGGCCCCTTGGAGGTTTGTCTATATCCTCAGGGTCACCTGATTAGTGCAAATGAATGTATGGAACCTTCTTGGCTGCAGGAATTTCTTCTACCCTGTGTCATCATCCTCCAGCCAAGAAGGCTCCATACCCATTTGCACGACTGAGGTGACCCTGAGGACCAACTGCGTGACTTTGGGCCAATCTCTAGGAGATGGTGATTTTTAGTCCTGCCTTAGTCATGAAAGCCAGTTGGGTGGGTCAGTCATTAATTCTCAGCCGAACCCACCTCACAGGACTGTTGTTGTGGGGAAAATAGGAGGAGAAAGGTGTTTCAGTTATGTTCGCCATCTTGAGTTATGCATAAAACTAATAAAGGTGGGATAAGTAAGTCAATAAAAACAAAACAAAGTCCTCCCCCACCCTCCAAAACTTCATCTCTTCCCCTCTGGTCCTTCCTTGTAGCCTACTTCTCCCTACACCACATTAACTGCAGGCCTTGGATAGCAAAAGAAGGGTCAGGGGCACCTTGGGAAAAGGGGGCACACGAAAGGATGGGATTCAATTTTTTAACAACTGGTTCTGTGGGCGTGGCTTAAGTGGTGGGCATGGCTTGGGTGGGCATGTTATTGGCTGGGTGTGGTCAACTCAATATCACTCACATTGAGGCACACATCTCCTCGCCTGGCCTCTCATGACTGTGGGGATGCTGCAACCATCGTAAGTGTGAAAAAGGGTCATAAGTCACTTTTTTCAGTACCATTGTAACTTTGAAGGGTCACTCCACACAAGCAAAGTACCAGCAAAGGAGGGAGGAAAACTCCAGAGAGGTTCCTGAGACAGGAAGTCTAGTCCTGCCAATAATGTAATCAGGGTTAACGGAGAGGCAGTTTCTGTAAGCAACACCAGAATGTTTCCTTCCTGCCTTCCTTACAGGATTAGCCCAGGAATTTCTTCTAACAACCGGTTCTCCGGACTGCTTAGAATGTTAACAACCAGTTCTAGCAAATAGGTGCAAACTGCCACCCCTGGGCACATGTACCTTTGCTGCACCACTTCCAGGTCTTCCAGTCTCTCTGGCACGTCCATTGTTTCGATCCAGTACTCCCTCTCACTGATCCAAAGGCTGCATGCATCAGCTTCGCTGAACATCTTGTAAAGATTAAGGGCATCCTGCAGGGCCTGTTTGCGATGCTTGGCCAATTCCACCAGTTCTTCGTAGCGCTGCTCCAGGGCAGGTAAGCGTCCATCCACTTCGGGGGAATGGGCAAAGTTGGCGGGCAAGCTGCGGGCCTGCTCGTGGAGGGCATCGAGAGCTGGCCGGTGGTTGTGAATCTCTTCCTCCACGTCCTTATGCTTCTTGACCAGGCTCTGGGTCGAGTATTCATCGTGGCCCATGTCTGAGCTGGAGACCAAGCGGAGAGTGTCGAGCAACCAGGCCTCCATGTCATTGGCATCGGCCTGGAACTGGTAAAGGTTGGAGGCTTGGAGAAGACGCCGTTCTCGCTTGCTTGACAGAGCCTCCAGCTGTTCCCACTGCTCTTCAATTTCCTGGATCCGCTCAGCCACCTCAGTAGCTCCAAAGTGGCCTTCGGATACCAGCTGGCGACCCTCAGCAATACTCTGCTGCAATGGCCCAGCCCGGCCTGTCATTTCATCACAGAAAGCGTTGTGCTTGCTGGTAAGGCGCAGCACGCTCGTCAAGTCCTTGCCAAAGTCATCGGAGGAGAGAATCTGGCTCTGTTCACGGATCCAAGCCTCTTCCTCCCCCATGTCCCAGAAGAACTTCCAAAGGCGACGTGACTCCTCCAGCTTGGCACGGCGTTGGGCAGCCAAGGCCACCAGTTCCTGATAGCACCGGTTCAGCGTTGCCACTCGCTCTTCCACAAGTTGGGGATCGCAGGGTTTGTATCCTGCAGAGACAGAAAATTGATCTTAGGGCTAGGTTCACCTGACATTCTTCGAGGGCTCAGCAAAAAATCTTAAATCAGCAGCCCACAAACTTTTGAGGCTTGGCGGTGGGAGGAAGAGGGGATGAGCTGCGCACGCGTATGCACGCACACTGGCCTGTTGCTCATGTGGCCCAGTGTTGAATAGGCCATGGCTCATTAATGGGCCATGGCCTGAGGTTGGGGACGCCTGGCCTAAGTCACTGTATTTGCACAACATGCTAAACTTGTTTCAATTTGCAGAGCCTCAAATGGGTTACCTCGTTAACTAATATTACTTACAGATATCGGAATTTGGGGTCAGAACTTCTGTTGCTAGCTAAGTGAGTTACACCCTTTTTTCACCATGGTTAAGCAAATCATTGCAGCCATGGGTGACTGGAATCCAGCTTACTTGTCAAAAGTTGGCTGGCAAAGTCACAAATGGCAATCACATAACCCTGGGATGCTGCAACCATCTCAAATACATGCCAGTTGCCAAGCGCCTAAAGTTTGATCAGTGACTACAGGGATGCAACATTGGTGGAAAGCAGTGCTTTTTTTAAAGCACTGTTCTAATTTTGGACACTCGCCAAACAAATCCAGGGATCACCAGTATTTCCTTTCCCTTCTTTCTCTTTCTTTCTTTCTTTCTTTCTTTCTTTCTTTCTTTCTTTCTTTCT
>BLBF01000081.1:4756384-4780591 GCA_015471245.1 Laticauda colubrina
TCTTTCTTTCTTTCTTTCTTTCTTTCTTTCTTTCTTTCTTTCTTTCTTTCTTTCTTTCTTTCTTTCTTTCTTTCTTTTTTCTTTTTCTTTCTTTCTTTCTTTTTCTTTCTCTTTTCTTCCTTCCTTTTCTCTTTCCATCCATCCATTCATCTGCCTGTCCAATTTTGATTCTGCTCAGCTCATCTAAGTGTATTGATAAAAGTTTTCTGCAAAAACTCATCCTAGGATCTTAGAGTTTCAGAGCTAAAGGGAATGAGAGCCAGCCTTCTCAAACCAGGTAATCTAGTTTGGCTTAAAATTAATTCCTGTGGATAACAGTCTTGGGCAGCAAGAAATATTGAGAGATGAATTTTTAATATAGGGGTATCCAACATTGACAACTTTTAAGATTTGTGGACGTCAACTCCCAGCATGGCTGACTGAAAAGTTGCCAAGGCTGGATACCTCTATCCAAATGTCTTTGTTGGCAACCCAACCTTTGCGGTTCTGTATTCTCTTAATTTTAATATTGTATGATTAAGGGTCAGCACCTTCTCCAGGAGTGGCAAAACGTTGAGCGGCAGCACTGATGGCTTTTACCCGTTCGGCCTGGACAGCAATGTCAGCTTCCACCAGAGCATGGATCTGAAGCAGGTCATCCACACCATGCAAATGTTTCCCAAAGTCCTGAGATTGGAGGCGACCCTACAAATAAAACACTTCAATGGGTGAGGGAACAACTCTTTGATATATATTCTGCAACTAGGTACATATTTTCAATGGTTAGGCTAAACACTTCTGTCTCTCTTGTATACAAGTAGTCCTCAATTTACAACAGTTCATTTCGTGGCTGTTCAAAGTTACAACAGCATTGGAGAAAAAAAGGACTTATCACCATTTTTTACACTACCGTTGCAGTATCCCATCGTCACATGATCAAAATTCGGCCACTAGGCAACTGGCTCGTATTTATGATGGTTGCAACATCATGGAGGCACATGAAACCTTCTGACAAGCAAAGTCATTGGGAAAGCCAGATTCACTTAACAACGGTGTTACTAATTTAACGACTGTAGCAATTTGCTTAAGCAACTGTGGTAAGAAAACTCATAAAACTCACTTAACAGCAGTCTTGCTTAACAACAGAAATTTTGGGCTTAATTGTGGTCGTAAGGACTATCTGTAACAGTAAATCCCTGAATTGGATTAAATTGGAGGAAACGGATTCCTGTTTGTTTTAGTGGATTTTTGTAACCCGAGTTAAAACATTCCTCGAGGACCGTTCCTAGACTTTCTTCTTCTCCATCCTCCCATTTGTCATCCATCAACCTTCTGGCCTGCTTACCTTCATTTCTTCCAACCAGTCCATGAGGTAAGTCAAGTCCTGAAGTATCTTCTGCAGCTCAAAATGGAGCAGGAGACGTTCGCGACGTGCAGCCACCAATTCGCGGAGGTAGTCCCAGAGTCGTACCACGTTATTCTTGCGTGCCAGCACCCGCTTGATGTCATGGTAGCCCTCTGCCTCCAACTCATCAGCCACGGCATTCACAGCTGTCACCCGCTCGTTGTACGCCACAATGTCTGTCTCGATGGCTTCGTGTTTGCGCACAGCAGCCTCCACGGCTGAAATATCTGAGCCAAAGTTATCCTGCAGTTTGGGGGCGGGGGGGAGAGAGCAGACACACAGCGTATCACAGGAAAGTATTTATTTATATCCTGTCTTTATTGTTTTTATAAATAACTCACAGCGGCAAATATAGCTAATACCTTTCTCCTCCTATTTTCCCCACAAGAACAATCCTGTGAGGTGGGTTGGGCTGAGAGGGAATGATTGCCCAGTATCATCCAACCAGCTTTCATGTCTTAGGCAGAACTAGAACTCACCATTTCCTGGTGATTGGCCCAAAGTCATCCAGCTGGTTTATGTGCTGTGGCAGGACTAGAACTCACAATCTCCTGGTTTCTGAGTCAGCATCTTAAGCATTGGCTCTCTGTCTGTCCCACACCCAACTCAATCAATATTCAGATGCAGGAGAACAAGGAGATCAATAATCAGGATGTTATGTGAGGGATGAATGAGAATTGGGAAGTGTAAAGTGCTTGCTTGATGGGCTTCTATGAAGGAGAAGGAACATTCAAGTGAGTTTAAGTAAGTGACATCCCATTCCTACAAATAATGCTACTGTGTTTTGTGGAACTGCTTTGTCTTCCTCCGCCAAATGTCAAAGAACTCCAAGGCTCAACCAAGGGATTTTACTGCTGGGGTAAAGAACATGATGACAGCCTTTTTCGTTTTATACACAGAAGCATTTAAGATACACAATGCCCTCTCACTTCTAAGTAAGACCAGGAAGTTAGCAGCTAAACATTTGTGGGCACCAGAGCATTGGTGACATCTGAGACCTGTTTCTGAAGCTTTTCCAAAACATCCACATTTTTTTATTTAAAGGAACCACCAGTATCTTGTCAGAATTTCCACTTTTCAACTTCCAAGCATCCTTGTACAAGGAGAGGAATCACTCCAATCTCCATCCCAGCACCAGAAGTCTTGACATGAAGATGCTGCCAGCTATCTCATTCTGGTTAAAAGCTGGCACCAAGGACAGGTGAAGTCTTTCCACGTGGAATCAACCCATCTTAATTCAAAGCGGAATTCAGAGTCTGTGAAATCTCAGGGAATATCCAGGTGAGGCTTCCACCTGCAAGAGAGCCAAGTAGATCTTTCCATTCAGGACTGACCTGGGAGACGAGGCGCTGGTTTTCACTCAGCCAGGTTTCTCTCATGGCTGCTTTGCGGTCAAAGCGAGCTGTCAACTGTTCCAGTTTCTCTTGTCGAATCAATTCATTGCGTAGGGCCAGCTCCCGTTCGTGCTCTGCCTTTTCCAGACGCTCCCAACCCTGCAGAGAGTTGGATGGAAAGAAAGAAAATAATGTATTTATTGGAAACCTGAATGGGTGAAGAGAAGGGAAGCTTTCACAGCTCCAGGATTTCATGTGCATATCATAATAGCATCTCAGGGGCGAGGACCATTTGATGTGCTTAGAAAACTCTTGTTTTTCAAAACCAAGTTAAAATGACAGATGCCTGGGCCTTAACTATAACCCAGATTTCAAAATGAGTGGATTAGTTTATTAATCATGATTAGCTGATAGCTTCCACTGGATTCTTGGAACATACCCGTTAGTAATATTTGCTTTATTTATCTGCCTAATGGATTCCTATTCTCTTTCAAATGAAAATCAAGGTGGCAGAAAATACGCAAAGGAATACATCAGGAATATATTATGATTTGTTTTCTAAAGACTGGCCTTTTTCTGTCCATGAAGAGGCAATAAAAGACAGGATGGATAGCTGAGAGAGGCTTGCAAATTTTATTAAGTTGTAAAGGATGTTCTACGATCTTCCAGGCCTGGCTTCACAAATGCAACCAAACAAGCCACATCATGCTTGATAGCACAAAGTGCAAATCCAGGCAGAAACTGATTGAGTGAGAAATATGGTCCTCCCATCCTCTAAAGGCAGTTGACAGCATACATTCCTTTGCAAATGGACCGTCTCACCTTGTTGATGTCGGAAATCAGCCTCCCTTCCCGCGGTGTGTAAACTTTCTGATTGTTGGCTCTCATTTTACTCTGGATGGTGAAGAGCAGAACTTCGAGATTCCCCTTTTCCGTGAATCTAAGGGCGAAATAAACAGGGTGGAGGAGTGGAGAGAACCCGGAACAGTTGTAAACTGAAAAGCAACAGAGGCGCAAACGTGCACATTTTTAAATGCAGGCAGCCGCTTACCACAAGGCCCCTCCATCTCCCGGCGTGAGACCCTACGGATATTAGGAAAATCACCGTATTTCTGGACAGCCCCCATAGGAACAAGAGCACATCCAACAAACCTGTTGAAACTTACTTGGCTGGCTTCTCCACTGTGCGATAGGTATTAAAGGCCTGCAGCTGGTTCTGCACTCCACTCAGGCAATTAGCCAGTTTCCGGTCATTCAGGGTCAAGATGGTCTGTTCAATCCACTGCAAAAGATCTGAGGCCAGAGTCTCGTACTTTTCTATGAGCTTGTCAGCTTCAATGGCATAGTCCAGTACCTACCCCAACCAAAAAGCCTGAGTTATCCAGTTGCTTTGAGAAGTCCTCAAGAAACCCTTCTTTAGAAGACGTAGAGAAAACCTTCTTTAGAAGATGTAGAGAAAACCTTCTTTAGAAGACGGCCTCCGACTTACAACCACAACTGAGCCCAGCAGCAAGGACCCTCCATCTCCCAGCGTGAGACCCTATGGAATTTCGCCCCGTTTTACAACCTTTCTTGCCGCAGTTGTTGGGTGAATCACTGCAATTGTTGAGTTAGGGACATGGTCATTAAGTGAATCCTGGCTTCCCCATTGAATCAAATTGTCAGAAGGTCACAAAAAGAGGGATCACGTGACTTTAGGATACTGCGACTGTCATAAATATGAGTCAGTTGCCAAGCTTCTGAATTTTGATCAGGTGACCACGGGGATGCTGCAACAGGTGTGAGTGTGAAAACAGCCATGTCACTTTTTTCAGTGCTGTTGTAACTTTGAACAGTCACTAAATGAACTATTGTAAGTCGAGGACTGCCTGTATAGATAATTACAGTACAGTATACAGTACTGTATACAGATATATAGTATATATCCCAATATAGATACAAGTGGGACTAGAATGCCCATGGCTAAGCAAGGGGGTTGTTAAGAGAATCACAACTGATCTATGAGACCATTTTTGCCATGGTTGTTTAAGCGACTCATTGCAGTCATTAAATGAATCACACAGCCATTAAGCTTCCCCCATTGACTTTGCTCATTGGGAAGGTTGCAAATGGTGATCTCACGACTCTGGCATGCTGCAATCTTCATAAATCGATGCAGATTTCCAAGCATTTGACTTTTGATCACGCAACCATGGGGATGCTGCAAAGGTTGTAAGTGTGAGGACCAATCAGAAGTCACTTTTTCAGCAGCACTGTAACTTGGGTTGCTAAGTGAAAGGTTGCAAGTCAAGGACTACTTGTATACAGATAGTCCTTGTCTTACATCAGTTCACTTAGTGACCAAATTTATAACGGCACTGAAAAAAGTGACCTGTGGCCATTTTTCACACTTGCAAGCATTGCAGCAACCTCATGGTCACATGATCAGAATTCAGATGCTTGGCGACTGACTCACATTTATGACCATTGCAATATCCTGGGGTCATGTGATCCCCTTTTGTGACCTTCTGACAAGCAAAGTCAAGATTTACTGAACAACCATGCCACTAACTGAACAGCTGCAGTGAGTTACTTAACAAACATAGCAAAAGTCAGAGAATGTGGCAAAATTCACTTAACAAATTTCTCACTTAGCAACATACATTTTGGGCTCAGCTTTGGCCATAAGTTGAAGACTACTTATATACTTAGGCTTTTAAGATCCACAATTGGGGGCTTAACCCACCAACAACTTAACCCACCACAAACCCACAAAGTGATGCCTATCTTACAGCTCTCGTTTGCCCTGGATTTCCTGATTCCCCAGCCCTCAATAGGGCACACACGTATTCAGTGACTCAGCTCTCCTTGTGGTACCTTTCCAATCCGCTTCCCTTCCACAGCCAAGGCCTTCATCTTAGAGAAATAGTGGTAGTAGGTGGCCACATATGTGATGATGGACTTCTCATCAGGTTGGTCTACATTCACGTCTGGTGGGAAGAAATAGAGATTAATACTTCATTCTTCCAGTTTCCACTCAAGCACCATGTTCTTTGTGGGGCAGAAGGCAGAAGCAGCTTTAAAGACCTGCCTCCTAGTTGCTAAAGTTTCTCATAAGACTTTGATAGAATTTGTGTTTATCTGCATGGGAAAAAAAAACTTGCAAAATTAAAATAGAATTCAACCATCCTCCAGAGTTAGCACAGACCCAACCCAAACAAAAGAAACTAGCCAGGGAAACCAGGGAAAAGGAAACTAGCTGGATGCACCTTCAGGATCCAAGAGTTTGGTAAGGCCGAGCTCCTTTTCAGCCACATTGAAGGCATTCTGGAGATTGTAGTGTGCGTTACATTTCTTCAAGGTATCAATGTCTATCAGATCTGGCCTGTTGAGGACACCGAGATGAAAACACATATATATGCAAATATAGGGAAATATAGGGAAGGAATGACTTTCTGGGTGAGAAATCAAAAAAAGTTTGGTCCAGGGGTTGAGGCACCAGGTTAGTGGTTCATGCACCTTAGGCATAAAAGCCAGCTGGATGACTTTACGCCAATCACCAGCAAACAGTGAGTTCTACTTCTGACTCAGCCAACTGACCTGTGTTTGTGGACAATTGCGTTGAAAGCCAGGCCATCTCTCCAACTTGTGGTAAAGTTATGGACATTCACATTTGGGTACCTGTAAAAAGCAGAAGAGAGGACCCTCTGTATTCATTTCACTTTATTTCTACCATAAACATTAATCTCTCTAAAAAGGCAGGGTTCCCTAATCTTTTCCTCCCAGGGGCCACTTCGTTCATCAAAAATTCTGGGGAGCATCACATAAGCCAGGAATCATCATAGCAAATGTGACTCTCAGATCCTCAGAGTTCAGAATTACATACAAATAAATATTTTTGTGTGATGACCCAGAGTGTATCATAAATATAATAAAAACCAAAACGTAAATAAAGGTCCTTTAATGCCTTCAACTTGGCTTCACTGTTTAATTGTTCACAGTTGAAGATTAAACTATTTTCAAAATAACATTCCAAACAGTTCAAATTCAAAGAGCAGATAATGAAACAAACCGCACTGAAGAAAGTTCCATGACAAACCAGGATAAATAATTACAAACTTCGGGAAGATAACCAGGTACAGTCCGTTGGAAGAACCCCAACCAAAATAAACCTCACCCAGGGAAAACACTCATCCAGGAATAAAACACCAATTTGTCTCCAGTGTTTGTTAGCACGCAGGCCCAAACTCTGATGCAGATCTCACACCTGCAACCCATGAAAAGGATCATGGCCCCCTCCTCCCAAGTAGACCACTGTTTCTCTCTGATCCTCTCCTCCCTGCATGCCCTAGGATGGTGAGGGGATGGCCCTGGGTCCTCCTCTGACTGCCCAGCTGGCCTCTACCCTCCTCCCCAACCTCCGGAGCCACACTTCCACTCCCTGTTGGCTGTTCCTCCTCTCCCTCAGAGTCAGTCTCCACCAGGGGCATGACATTTTGTTTTTAAAAAGGATATAAAAAATCATTTAAAAAAAAAAAAAGTCAAGGTCTTGTGAAATCACCCAAAGACTTCACTGTGTTGACTGAAAAACTAGCAAGGTCTGGTAAAGAGTGAAACATTTACTTATCTATTTATATTTTAAAACATATATTTGTGTAGATAGACAGCTAGGGAGACAGACAGACATATATGCAACACACACACACACACACACATGTATCCATAGGGATCACCTGCATTATAACTGCAGGTTTCTAGTAATTCCTAAGATTGAAGGCACATCACAACAAACGTAAACCAGAAAATCTAAACTTAAGTTACTAATCCTTCTGTGTCGGAAGCAACAAAGTGCTTCCGTGGTTAAAGGATTTGCCAGTGATTTTCCACTGTTTTCACTGTTCTCATCTTCCTACTCACGGTCACCAGCTTTCGAACGGTTGGATCGGCAGGAGCCGGAGCGAGTGCTGGGAGCTCACACTGTCCCACAACAGCAACCAGGACTCGAACATGAGCCTGCCGATCATGAGACCAGCGTTCTAACCTCATAAGTCACCATGCTCCCACCTTAAGTTGTATTTTACAGATTCATAAGTCCTTATAGCAGTCCGACTTCAGGTGGGCTTTCTGGACTGTAATTTTCAGAATTCTTTAACTAGCCTGGCGATTACTAAGAACTCTGGGAATGTGAGTCCACATGGGTAAAGAAAGATAGCTAATTTATCACCTTTTCTTTCCTTTTTTTTTTAAAAAAAGCTCCAGTACTAAGGTGCCTTAAGCAAATTCATTAAAAGTGCTTAGGGATATTTCTCAGATCTTCTGGCCCAACTCTCTTTTTCCTGATGCTGGATCTCTTTCTTCCTTCTCTGGCTTAACAGAATAACAGAGCTGGAAGGGACCTTGGGGGTCTTCTAGTCCAGGGGTCCTCAGCCCCAAGTCTGTTGACTGGCACCGGTCCGCAGCATGCCAGAAACCAGGCCATGCAAACAAGCAAGGCCCCATCTCATAGGATGCAGGTAACACACGAAACCCTTCAGTCCATGGATAAATTTCTCCATGGAATTGGTTCCTGATCCCCAAAAGGGGGGGGGGGGGGCAGTTTCTGTCCAATCTCTTTTTAAAAACTTCCAGTGATGGAGCACACACAACTTCTGAAAGCAAAGCTGTTCCACTGATTAATTGTCCTCACTGTTAGGAAATTTCTCCTTAATTCCAGGTTGCTTCTCTCCTGGATTAGTTTCCATCCATTGCTTCTTGTCCTGCCTTCTGGCGCTTTGGAAAATAAATTAACCCCCTCTTCTCTGTAGCAGCCCCTCAAATATTGGAACTATCCTTTCATATCACATCCAGTCCTTCTTGTCACTAGACTAGACATACTCAATTCCAACAACTGTTCTTCGTGTGTTTTAGCCTCCATTCTTCTAATCATTTTGGTTGCACTTCTCTGCACTCTTTCCAGAGTTTCAACATCTTTTTTATATCGTGGCGACCAAACCTGGATGCAGTATTCCAGGTGTGGTCTTACTAAGGTTTTACAGAGTGGTATTAGCACTTCACGTGATCTTTACTCTGTCCTCCTGTTAATGCACCCTAGGACTGCATTGGCTTTTTTGGCAGCTGCAGCACACTGCTGACTTCCTACAATATTAATTCTTGATGGCATTGAAATGCAAAATAGGAGAATCCCAATCAAGTGTTAACCAGGAAGGGGAGAATCCCCTACATGCATTGTCCTGTTTATCCTCTTACCCAGCTGTCTTCATCTGGCACCAAAGCAGGAGGGCATCTTTTGCTGACTTTTTCTCCTTGTTATCCTCTGTCTCCACACTGATGTCTTGGATCTAAGAGAAAAGATTAAATAAAAAAGCTCAGTGATCAAAGTCACTCCCAGTCAGTGTGAGTGCATGTATCTTTTTCTTTTCTTTATTTATTGAATTTATATTGCCACCTATTCGCCCATGGCGACTCAAGATGGCTTACAAAATATTAAGTAATAACGATGAAAACCTGTAGCCATCCAGGAAAATGTCAGGCAGGTCTGATAAAAAGTGAAGAAAAACATCCTAAATCTTGCTGAACAACTGCATATCCAGAAAAATTTGACAACACTGATGCTGCTTGTGTGCTATTATGCATAATTCATTATAAAAGAAGGGCCAACAATGGTAAATTCTCTATTCCCTTAATAGAGAATTGCTTAAAAAAGATTCTTTGGTTGAGTTGGAAGGGATCTCAGAGATTATCCAGTCCAACTACTTGCTCGGTGGAGAATCACCCATAAGCTGACAACTGATACTTCCTCCTTGTAGTTGGAAACATCTTCCTTGTAGTTTTAACACACCGGTTTTGTTCCCGCCCTCTGGAAAAACAGAAAATAAATCCACACCCTCGGGTGTGTGACAATCCTTCAGGTATTTCAAAACAACTTCCCTTTAATCATTTTCTCATAGGCTCAACACACCCTGATCGTTTAAATTATTCTTCCGTCATGAGAACTAGAAACTTGATTTCAAAATGAAAGCAGAGCGAGGACCTCCCTTTCAATCTTTTGGCTTCTATTCTTGTTGCACTGCAGTCCTCAGAAGAGAAAGCCCAAAGGAGGAACATTCCGGAACATACCTGGAAACGGAGGATGATTGTCCAAATGAGGCCCAGCGTGAGTCGGTGGTTGCCATCCACAATATCGTGGGAGCCCATGTTTTCAAGGTGGACCCGCTGCTCCTTTAAAAACTGGAGGGCTTTGTCTACGTTCTCCAGGCAGTGGATCCTCATTCGGCCCTTGGTCGGCTTGGGCTGAGGAGGAGAAGGAAAAACAGGCTATAATTTCTTCTGAAGGTCCTCTGTATTCCTCTTATCTTGTTTATACTCATGGAAACAGCTCTTCCAAGTGAAGTGTATCTCAACATCACCAACTTTAACATGGGAGGACCTCAACTCCCAGAATTCCCCCAGTCAGCAGGCTTTAAGATGGGTGGACTTCAATTGACAGAATTCCCTCACCAGAATGACTGGCTGGCTGGGGAATTCTTGGAGTTGAAGTCCATATATCTTAAAAGTTGATAAGGCTGAGAAAACTGTCTTAGACATATAGCCATGCCAGTCTGTTCCAGCAAACAAAGGCTACAGTACTCCCATAATATGTATAAACAAGAATCAGCCTGTAAAGGAAGGAAGGAAGGAAGGAAGGAAGGAAGGAAGGAAGGGAGGGAGGGAGGGAGGGAGGGAGGGAGGGAGGGAGGGTAATAGCAGTAGCACTTAAAGTTATATACTGCTTCATAGTGTTTTACAGCCCTCTCTAAGCAGTTTACAGAGTCAGCCTCTCCCTCCAACAATCTGGGTCCTCATTTTACCGACTTCAGAAGAACAGAAGGCTGAGTCAAGCTTGAGCTGGTCAGGATCGAACTCCTGACAGCAGACAGAGTTAGCCTGCAATACTGCATTCTAATCATTCACCTTTTGCGGAAGACACTAAACTGAGCTATTATTACCCTGGCAAAGCTAAACCATTTGATCAGTTTATGGCTCAGTATACTGTGTGAATCCAGGAAATTAATTAGCCGGGGAGCCACAGTGGTTTGCAGCAGTGGTTTAAGGGATCAGGCTAGAAATCAAGATATGGTGAGTTCTAGTCCTGCCTAAGGCATGAAGCCAACTGGGTGACCTTGGACCAGTCACCTTCTCTCAGTCCTAGGAAGGAAGCAATGGCAAGGCACGTCTCAAAAACCTTGCCAAGAAAACTGCAGTGACTTCTCCGGGTGGTTTCTCAGCATTGGGTATGATTGAATTCGAAGGGTGGGAATCTTGCAGCCCCAGAAAAACTCAGGGTGGCACAATACTTTAGAAGCTGCATGAAGCACTCTCTTATAAAGGTTCTATGTACACAACTTCTGACACAACCAGCAGCTAATTCATTACGCTTATCGCTGTAATTGTACTGCTGAAAGTCAGAGATGGAAGCTGCCCAGCGCCAGTTCCAAGTCGAGTGGCATTTCATAACGTTATAAATCAGTAAATACAAGCCGAGAACCTCGGGCAACAGCCATTCATTCACAAAAGAGGCATGAGGCTGCATTTTGCATATTGATGAAGACCTAGGGCCTCCACACGGGACAAGCTTAACTGGGTCAAGGAGCGGTTGGTGTGTTGTGCAAACATTGCAAGCAAGATTGATTTAATTCCAAAGGCAGGTTCCCTAGACATTCAGTCTCTGTGCTGTTGCACTCGTTTCCTGCTATTAAATTCAGATAGTCCTTAGCTTACGGCCACAATTTTGCCCAACATTTCCGTTGTTAAATGAGACATTTGTTAAGTGAGCTTTGCCCCATTTTACGACCTTTCTTGCCTCAGTTGTTAAGTGAGTCGCTGCAGTTGTTAGAGTTAGTCACCCGGTTGTTAAGGGAACCTGGCTTCTCCATTGAGTTGGCTTGTCAGAAGGTCGCAAAAGGAGATGACATGACCTTGGGACACAGTGACCGTCATAAATATCAATCAGTTCACAAGCATCTGAATTTTGATCACGTGAGCATAGGGATGCTGGAACGGTCGTAACTGTGAAAAACGGTCCTAAGTCACTATTTTCAGTGCCGTTATAACTTTGAAGGGTCACTAAATGAACTGTTGTAAATCGAGGACTACCTGTCGTGGGGAGGACTATGGAGGTCTTCCAGAACAAATCGGACAGCCATTTGTCTGGGATGCAATAAGGACTTCTGCCTTGGGCAGGCAGGGGTGGACTAGAAGAGCCCTAGGATTCTATGGTTTAGCAAGCCCCTGGTTTTGTCTACAGTGAGACCATCACAAATGTTTGTTTCTTTTTTTAAAAAAAAATACTTATTTATTAGCTTATAACATGCCATACAAAGAAAATACAAAAGTAAATAGGGAAAATAGGGAAGGGGAAAGGAAAAAGGAAAAAAAAAAAAGGCATTGACTCCCTTTGATGCAGTAGAATAAGGCATTAACACCAAACCTCAACTTTTTACTTTTACATAATCGTATTAACTCGCCATTTCTGTAACAAACCTATCTAGTTGGTAAAACCCAACATCAAAGTTTCAGGTTTTTTCTACCTCAAGCACTAAGAAGGGCCGTCCAAGTAGAAAAAAACGTATTGCCTCGGTGGCGCAGTGGTTAGAATGCAGTACTGCAGGCTAATTCTGCCAACTGCCAGCAGTTCGAGTCTCACCCGCTCAAGGTTGACTCAGCCTTCCTTACTTCCAAGGTTGTTAAAATGAGGAGCCAGATTGCTGGGGGCAAGAGGCTGACTCTATAAAACTAGCTGAGAGAGGGCTGAAAAGCACTATAAAGAGGTATATAAGTCTAAGTGCTAAGAACAATGGTGGCACAGTGGTTCGAAGGCAGCATTGCAGGTTAATTGTATTTGTACGTTGCTTGTTTCTTGAGATTTTTCTTTCTTCTCGACACTCAGGTTAAGTTAAGTGCCCAAGTCTGCTGGCCCTCCTGTTTGACCCATCCCCTACTTCCAATGCAGCCTTGCGAACCAGTCCTGCTAACTGGGTTGCACAAGCCGGTAAGCCGGTTTAACTGGCAGCCAAACTGCCTTCCCACCTCTAGCCCAGCTGAGCTGTCGGAAGTGCTCGGTCTGCTTGTCACTGAGGTTTTTTTTTTTTTAAAAAAAAAACAAAACCAAAAAATCCAGAGGGAGGGGTGGAATCAGACAACTCCTCCCAGCCCAAAAATTCCTTTTCCCTGCTTGCAAACCACAGAGGAATGGAATGGAGCAGGTGGTGGATGGAAAGTTGGCAGTCTCCAAGCAGGCATGGGGAGTTGGGAAGAGAGTCATGGGCTCAGACAAAAGAAATTGCACCATGTTCCACCAATGGGCTTGTAACATGAAAATGTCAAGGGAAGGAAATGGTGAATTTCCTCCTCTGGAAGATCAATCGGAAAGAGAGTAACCAATCCTTATCTTCTCTTTAACTTTGGACTTCCTAACCCTGATCCAAGAGAGATGATACCATGGAAGACTTCGAGAGTTATTCCACTTCGGCTTCGGTTGTGATTTCTCCTCCCCACACAGCAGCAAATTCTAATGTGAGATTAGGTTAGATTAAATTCTAATCTAATCTGAGATCTCCTCTGTGCATCAAATGTGGTTCGCATGTGGAAATAAGCCACATTTCGTTTAAGGAGGAAGCAATGTAAGACTGAGTTTGGCCAACGAGCTGAGCCAAAAACGGAACCACAAAATGGCACCTTGGAGGATTGAACAAGTCCAGTTTATTGTCTCAAACCACTGCAGTCAAGAAAGCTCCAGCACACGGGTAAAATTCAGCTTCCTATGCCCTTTGCTGGGGTCCTTTCCCCAAGCCACTTCTCCTGCCTACAAATCCGTACCTGTTTGGGGCTTTCCAAGGGGAGAATGAAGCTGCAGGCACTCCTCAATTTACAACTGTCCATTTAATGAGAGTTTGACGTTATGATGGCTTATGGCCCATCCTTGAAGTTATCATCAGTGCACCCACTCTATGGTCTCACGATTGCAACTTGCTTTGGCACAATTGCGATTTGCAACCTTCCCCGCTGCCTTCGGCCACGCAAATGGGGAAGTCGCATTCTCCTAACCACCGTGTGATTCACTTAATGCCCATGGTCAAAAATCAGGTCTGGTCACGTGGCAACTTGTTTAAAGGCCACATCGCTTGGCGACTGAAATTCCGTCCCCAACAGCGGGGATAAGTCAAGGGCTACTGCTACTTGGAAGCAATAGTGCCAAGCTTCCATTCATCCCTATCCTTCACAAGAATGGGGAGGGGGAGGCAGTGGGGGAGGGGGCTTCCATTACAGACCACAGAGACTTTCAGAAGCCACCGCCCGGCTGGCTGAGCTCAGCCAACATGACAAATCTCAAATCTAGGATAACAAACTGCAAGGCTTAATTATGACAGTTACGGGATCGATCTATTTTATCGATTCTCACTTTCCATTGGAATACAAAGCATTCAAATGGATTGGCTTGGTATGACGTATGAAGTCACCAGGACACACACAAAAAAAACCCCAGCTGAGGTTAAAAGTAAGCATTACTGTACGGCATGGATGCAGCTGCCAGGTTTTTACCCCAGTCAGGATGCACTGCATGTCGCCCCAGAGTTGCCTCTAGGCAAGATGAGCAGCATGGAAGTCTAAGGTAAGTCAGTAGGTGGATGGATATAGACCGAGAGATGGATAGACAGATAGATACAGGCAAATGACACAGACAGACATGGGTAGAAAGATGGACGGATGGACAGCTCTCTCTCTCTCCCTCCCTCTCTCTCTCACACACACATACGGGGGGAGGGTAAGGGTGTGCGGCATACAGGTTTTAAATAATAAATAGATTACTAATGTACTGTATATCTAGGTAAGGGTGTGTGATGTGTATGTTTCTGTGTTTATAAATGGAATTTCTATATCTAGGAGGAGAACAGGGATGGCCTCACCTAATGTTGGATATAGCTCTTCCAATCATAGAATCATGGCTAGAAGGGACCTTAGAGGTCTTCTAGACCAATTTGTTGTCCAAGGCAAGAGTCCTAATATTATTCTGGACATATGGTTGTCCAATCTTTTCTTGTAAACCTCCAGCCATAGCATTAACCTCAAGTATCATTGTTACAAATTCAACCTCTATTCCCATCTATTACCAAGATTAGAATTATATAATTTTACACTGGTTACAGACAAATTGGAACATAAATTCCAAGTCCTCGAGGAATTGGAATTCGTAGTCATCCAGAAGAACATGACTTTTTGTTTTTGTTTTATTTATTTGTACACTATCTTTTTGTTATTTTTACAAATAACTCAAGGCAGTGAACATATCCAACATACATACCTTCCTCCTATTTTCCCCACTTTTTATTATTTTTCCAAATAACTCAAGGCGATGAACATATCCAGCGTACCTTCCTCCTCCTATTTTCCCCACAACAAAAATCTGTGAGATGGGTTAAGACAGAGTGACTGGCCCAAGTCAACCAACCAGCTTTCAAGGTGGGATTAGAACTCACCGTCTCCTGGTGATTGGCCCAAAGTCACCCAGCTGGCTTTCATGCTTAAGTCAGGACTAGAACTCATGGTCTCCTGTTTTCAAGCTTGGTCTAAGCACTAAATCAAAACTCGCTTACTTCATCAGTCAATAATTCAAGATGGTCAGAAAGAGAGGAATTTTTTTATGGGTACCTGGGAGTTCAAAGCCATCAGATGTGGTAATGGCCAGTGGCTTTAGATAAGGAGAAAGTTTCCTTGAAGTTAAGCTTGGCCCTTGTCTCATTTCAAAGGCACTGCCATTAAGTCCTCTTGACCATGGGGCTAAAGGGATTTGCTACGGCATTCTGGTTTTTTTCCATTTCCCAGTCTAGCTCAGAAGCCTTCAAAAATGCTCCCACACATTCACGGATGACAGCCATTGTTCTTCATGCAAGGTATGTTAGATATTTAGGACAGGTCAGAAATAGGAAAGCAGCAACTGAGAACAAATTGAGATCTTTGGGGCTATTTTTCTGAGTTTTTCTAAAAGTCGCAGTGAAACTGGTTGAAACAGGATTTCACTAGGACCATTGCTCTGATTCACCAAAATTCTTGAGATGTCCTCACCCATGTTCTCACCCCAAAGGTCTCCCCTTTCTATATTTTCTTTCTTTCCTAAGGTGCTTTGCACTTACTGCTTGATACTTGGTTTAAGGCCTTCCTTAATTTTGCACAACACCTAGGAATTTATATGCACTTTGTACAGGTAGTCCATGAGTTCATTTAGTGACTGTTCAAAGTTGCAACAGCATTGGAAAAAGTGGCTTACGGCTGTTTTTTCAGTTATAACCATTGCAGTATCCCAGTGATCACGTGATCAAAATTCCGACGCTTGACCACCGACTCATATTTATGATGGTTGCAGGGCCCCAAGGTCATGTGCTCCTTTTTTGTAATCTTCTGACAAGCAGACGGTGGCGAAGCCAGATACACTTAACAGCCGTGTGACTAACTTAACCACTGCAATGATTCACTTAACAACCGTGGCAAGAAAAGTTGTAAAGTGGGGCAAAACTCACTTAACAAATGTCTCAGCGAGCAACAGAAATTTTGGGCTCAATTGTAGTCGTAAATCGAGGGCTACTTTTCTACACATGTATCCAACAAGTATAAATACAGTATAAAAACAGATTTAAAGTTAAGAAAATAAAAACATATTAAAAACGTGGTTTTGGAAAGGTGGGAATATTTTATTTAGGAGGAAAAGAGAGAACAATTTAAGTGTCTAATACAGGATACAGGATGTTCACATTTGAAGACGTCTATAATCAAATAAGGCCAACTGTTTCTGGTTTTAAGGGGTGTTGGCATCTCTCACTTTAATGACTTCCTTTTTTCTTTCACTACCTATCACTGTTTTTCCAAGGGAACTCAAATCATTTAAATGGATTCTTTTTAAAATGTGCATATTTATACTGTCACCCATTTTAAGTATATAACTCCAGGCAATTAACAAATGAGTTCTTCTGGGGAAAAAACATATTAAATCCATGTAAAAAAACAGAAGGTTTAATTGAAAATGACCCAAATAAAGCACTACATAACAAGCTCACAATGCCAACACAGGTAACCATCGTCTTACAATTGAAATACAAATTTCTATTGCTAAGTGAGGTGGTTGTTCAATGGGTTGCGTCTAATTGGACAACCTTTTTCTGCCATGGTTGTTAAGTGAATCTCACGGCTCTTAAGTGAATCTGATTTCCATCATTGCCTTTGCTTGTTGGAAACCGGCTAGGTGATCATGTGACACTCCCCACCCCCAGGACTCTGCAGCCATCATAAATACATGCCTGTTGCCAAGCACCTGAATTTTGATAACATGGCCATGGGGATGCTGGATGGTTGTAGCTTGAGGACCAGTCATAAGTCAGTTTTTTCAATGCCATTATAACTTCAAACAGTCGCTAAGCAAATGGTTATAAGTGGAAGACTTCCTATATTGGGTTCCTCTAACACAGTGGTCCCCCAACTTTTTAGCCCCAGTTCCACAGAAGACATTTTTTCCATGAACTGGAGGGGGGGGCACAACTCGCTTCCAGCTATGTGGCCTGGTTCCTAACAGGCCACGGATCAGCACCCGGGTTGGGGACCCTTGTTCTAACACAACATCTGGCCCCAATGCTTGGAGAAAAATCCAGAATTGAACCAATCTCAGTGGAGAGGCTTTGAATTCAGCAAGAATGAACAAAATCTCAGCCAACAATGGGAATTCAATGCCAAGTGGCCAGTCTCAAATGCCACCCTATCAACCAGGTATAACAGAGTAATAACAGGATAACAGTTCTGGAGGTCTTCTAGTCCACCCCCTGCTTGAACAGGACAAATGACTGTCCAGTCTCTTCTTAAAAGTCTCCGGTGATGAAGCACCCACAACTCCTGGTGGCAAGCTGTTCCTCAGATATTGGAACACTACTGTCATGTCACCCCTGGTCCTTCTTTTCACTAGACATGGAGCCAACACAGTCAGAGATGATGCTTTTGAAATCTGCGTAATTTTCTACGTGCCTCGAATGTTTTCCAGCCTGTTTCAGCATCTTCCTTTCCTTTGCCTCCCCCGCCACACCAGCTGAAAAATTCAGCCGCCAGGACAGAAGCACCTGCCAAGCTGCCAGGCAGGGTGTATGTAGGTTGCTGCCTGCCAAGAGGGAAACTGGAAATTCTGCCTCGCTTTAGTTAGAACAGGCTGTTCCCCCTCCCGGCTGCAAAGAGAGCCAAAGCGTGGCATTCTGGGAAACAGGTGTTCGGCTTCCTTGGCTAGGTGGGTGGTGGCTACGACAGGCTTGGAGAAGAGGAAAGAGAGACGTGGCAAGAGATGAGCAAAACCACCTGGCTGGGCCAGCCTATTCAAAGCTGATTTGGGCAAGGTGGCCCTGCCCCTCCTAGAATTCCTAAGCAGCATGGCACTTTTGAAGCTGGGAGGGGTCCCATCCCAGCTGGGAAAGGGGTGCCTCTCGCTCCATCCTTTTGTTTTCTCAGCGGTTTTGCCATGTTTTTGTACGTGGCACAGTCAGAAATCATCCAGGACAGTTTGCGCCTTATGAGTCTGAGGTTCAAGCACAGGAGCCCTGATGGGGCAGTGGTTAGAATGCAGTATTGCAGGCTAGCTCTGCCCACTGTGGGGAGTTCGATACTAAGTAACTGGAGACAAGATCGACTCAGACTTCCTTGGTGGGTATAATAAGGAGCCAGATTGTTGGGGGCAACAATCTCTCTAAGCGGTTTACAGAGTCAGCCTCTGGTCCCCAACAATCTGGGTCCAAATTTTACTGTCCTCGGAAGGATGGAAGGTTGAGTCAGCCTTGAGCCGGAGAGAATCAAACTGCTGGCAGTTGGCAGAACTGGCCTGCAGTACTGCATTCTAGCCACTGTGCCACCACTATTAAAATGATCAAATGAAAACAAGCAGGTTCCATGCTTGGTGAATTAAATGCTTTTAACAATAGATGGATGAGCACATTGGACACTGCATCCCTAAAAAGTGTCCTCCTTCACGATACTAAAAAATGTTGGAATGTTGTTTGTTTGTTTGTTAAATTTGCAGACATTTTAAATCGATCGTGGGAGGGGGCTGCTTTGCCTCCCCCATCCTTCCCCACACTCACCAATTGCTCCCCTGAGAGCACTTCCAGGAGACGCAGCAGCATGCGTCCATCTCGCAGGTCGCTGTACAGATCACTGATGCGGCAGGTGACCCGGGCCAGGTGAGAGTTGACCCATTTGGTGAACGTCTTCTTCTGTACCGCTTCTCGTTCATCTGCAAGAGAAAGCCAGTGTTTTGAGGAACAAGGGCCTCATCACCACAATCTGAAGCTACCTTGGAGCTGTTGGCAAGGAAGGGCGAGCTGTTCATATTTTTCTGCAACTGCCAGTTAGGGACCCAACTTCAATCTACAGCCAATGGCTAAGTTGCTTTAATGTCAGAGAAAGAAGGAAACATCAGCAGTACAGTATTTTTTTTTTTTTAATGCATGTGCAACTTTCAAGATGGAGCCAGAGGCATCCATAATGATGCAGAAAAGTCCAGATGGAAGGCTACAACACCTGCAGTTTTATTATGGACCAATAAAGGAGAATATTCATAGCTTAGGATTGAAATGAGGGGTCCTTGGCTCTCTCTGAGCTTGCATGTTTACTTGCAGAGAGGTAACATTGTCAGTGGAAACCCCCCTCCCTGCTAGCCTTGATGCTGTTACTTATCTTGGGTATTTGGGTAATGCTGGACATTATTATCCAACATATGTTAGATGTTTGGAGAAAGAAACATTTGTAAGAAAACAACCAAGCACAGAGAGCACTATGTATATGCAGCATATGTAAGAAAAGGAGCATAGCTGCAATTGCTTATAGCCATAATTTATTTGTTTTTTATCCCACCTTCATTACTTTATAAGCTAACTCAAGTTAACGTCCTTCTTCTTCTTTTTCCCCACAACAACAACCCTGTGAGGTGGGCTGAGCTGAAAGATTGACATTGGCCCAGAGTCCCCCAACTGGTTTTCATGTCTGAAGCAGGACTAGAACTCACTACACCTCCTGGTGATTTGCCCAAAGGCACCAGCCAGCTTTCATTTCATGACTTATAACAGGCCTTCCACTGATGACCATCACAGCACCCCCACAGTCACATGTTCAAAATGTGGGCACTTGACAATTGGAATGTATTTATGAAAGTTACAGTCTTAAGTTATCTACCTGTTAAGCGAATCTGGCTTTCCCATTGATTATGCTTGTTAGAACGTCGCAAAAGGAGACCAAATGACACCAGGGAAACCATCATAAATATCAGTCAGTTGCCAAGTGTCTGAATTTTGATCCTGTGAACATAGGGATACTGCAACAGTCATACGTGTGAAAAAAGTCACTTTTTTCAGTGCCACTTTAGCTTCAAATGGTCACTAAACAAACTGCTGTAAATCAAGGACTACCTGTACAATTAGACAAAGATGAAGAGATGGAAAAGATCTGGGAACTCACATAAATGACAGCCACTGCTGAATTAGGATAAGAAAAAATGGGTTTCATTGATTTGTATGTATTTAAAGGAGGTTGTTTTTTCTTTAAAAAAAGGTGCTTTGACAAGGAGACAGTAACATGCAGCCAGCAGGTGTTCAAAGGTAACAGGAGAAGGCAAGGTAGCCAGCCCTTGTCTGAATTAAATATTTTTTTCTTAATTAAAATAGCTGCATTCTCTAATCATGGCATTAATCATAATCATATTAATATCTTAATTTTTATACTGCAAGATAGCTTCCTAGCCACTCATGTCTGCCGTTTCTGTCTTTTACTGTTTCTATGCTGTGCTTTTTAAATTGCTGTTTTCATTTTGAAAAGCTTAGCTGATAATTATAGAATGCTGTAATCCAAGGAAACACTGTTTTCAGACAGGTGTCGTATGATCCAGAGGTGTTGTGTTATGAATGCTACTTTTTGCCCCTTAAAATTAATAGGAGGCAATCAATCAATCAATGTTTACATAAAGAGACAGTATTATTATTGTAAAAGAACTTGATTACAGTTAAAAACCATAACTCATAATTTCATAAAATCAAGTAGAAAAGGGAAGAGGGGAAAAAAGGAAATTTAGTTGCAATCATCTTTAAATTATAATTTGAAGCCCAAATAAGATCAGGTATCTTACTTCCAAATTGGATCAAAAATACTTATGACCACAACTGGAACCAGAAGTTCTGTTCTTAAGCAAGGTGCTTGTTAAATGAGTCACAGTTGATTTTATGACCTTTTGCCCTGGTTATTAAGTGAATCAGGAGGTCATTAAACAAATCTGATTCCTCCTATTGACTTTGCTAGTTGGAAGATAACAGGGAAGGTCACAAAAAGCGATCACATGACTCTGTTGTCAAATGCCCAAATTTTGACATGAGAACTCCTATCACTGTGTCTTTTAAATCTAATTTTTTACAGATTACAGATTAACAGAGTTGGAAGGGACCTTGTAGGTCACCTAGTCCAACCCCCTGCCCAAGCAGGAGACCCTACACCATTTCTGACAGAGGGCAGTCTGGTCTCTTCTTGAAAGTCTCAAGTGAGGAAGCTCCCACAATTTCTGAAGGCAACTTCTGTTCCATGGGTTGATTGTTCTCCCTGTCAGAAAATTCCTCCTGATTTCCAGGTTGAATCTCTCCTTGTTTATTAATTAACAATGAATTCATAAGATGTTTATTTTCCCTGCCACTTCATACTGTCATTACAGATCTTCATGAGGTTCATGAGTTTGAATATGATGTGTTGTTTCATAAAAGCCTAGGAGGTTTATTAAAAAAAAATAAAAAGCTGCAGAATTTGTGTAATGTTCAATCGATTTGATCTTGGTTGCAGAGAATACAGGCAGTCCTCAACTTACAACCGTTCGTTTAGTGGCCATTTGAAGTTAAAACAGCACTGGAAAAAAGTGAGTTGCGACCATTTTTCGCACTTACAACCGTTGCGGCATTCCCATGGTCACTTGCTTGGCAACTGACGCATATTTACGACGGTTGCAGTGTCTCAGTGTTGTGTGATCCCCTTTTGACAATCAAAGTCAATGGGGAACCAGATTCGCTTAACAACCGGGTGACTAACTGAACAAGTACTGAAGAACTGTGGCAAGAGAGGTCGTAAAACGAGGCAAAGCTCACTTCACAAACTTCCCACTTAACAATATACATTTGGAGCTCCATTGTGGCCGTAAGTGTACCCCTTGCGATGAAACAGCACGCACACCGGCCAAATTGCTCGTTGGTTGGCAGATTACTACGCTGGGGGATGCAAAAGCAAATATTAGGAATGGCCTTGCCCATTCACAGGGCACAGCACCATATGTCTCTGTTTACATGTTCCTTCCAGTTTCTCAGAAAGCAACCTCTGTTGGCACCTGGATAATATGCAAATCGACCAGCATCAATGAGTGGGTTCGAAGGGAGATCACCGACAAGCAGAAGGATTCAGCTGCCTGGGCAATCTATAATTTCTTACCAAAGAAATCTTCTCTCCTTTAAGATGCCATAGAGTTCTCCCACTTCTTAGGTGCCAGGTAATGCTAGGTCTCATTGTCCCAGGTGACTGTCTAGCTGAAAGGCTTTGATCTTAATTTTATTGCTCACAAGTTAAACTGTAAATAAGACAGTCTGCACTTCGAATCGCTACTTTGCCATGAAACTTACAAGATGGGCAAATCATTCTGCCCTCAGCCCCCGCAACCACCACCTCTCCTCCAATCTACAATAAAAGGGGAGGGGTATCATTTTCTTACTCAAGATGTTTGTCCTCATGATGATTCATCCGTAATACAAAGATTGAACTTTCAACACATGAAAGGGCTACCTAGAAGCCATATATTAATATTTACAAAAGAAGCTGGCAACAGGGGGTTGCTAAAAAAAAAACCTTCAGTCAATCAGAATAGAGCTAGAAGGGACCTTGGAAGTCTTCTCGTCCAACCCCCTGCTCAGGGGCGGGATTCAAATTTTTTAACAACCAGTTCTGTGGGCGTGGCTTGGTTGATGGGTGTGGCTTGGTGGTCATGTGACTGGCTGGGCGTGGTCAACTCAATATCACTCACATCGAGCCACGCATCTCCTCGCCTGGCCTCTCGGGCCTGTGGGGATGCTCCAACAGTCGTAAGTGTGAAAAAGGGTCATAAGTCATTTTTTTCAGTGCCACTGTAACTTTGAATGGTCACTCCACACAAGCACAGTACCAGCAAAGGAGGGGAAAAAAACTCCAGAGACGTTCCTAAGACAGGAAGTCTAGTCCTGCCACGAACATAATAAGGGTTAATGGAGAGGCAGTTTCTGTAAGCAACACCAGAATGTTTCCTTCCTGCCTTCCTTACAGGATTAGGCCCGTAATTTCTTCTAACAGCCGGTTCTCCGAACTGCTAAGAATGTTAACAACCGGTTCTAGCGAAGAGGTGCGAACCTGTAGAATCCCACCCCTGCCCCTGCTCAAGCAGGAAATCCAAATGGCTGACCAGTCTCTTCTTAAAAAATCTCCAGTGATGATGCACCGACAACTTCTGTCGCAAGCTGTTCTACGGGTTAATTTTCCCCACCATTAGGAAGTTTCTCCTTAGTTCCAGGTTGCTTCTCTCCTTGATTAGTTTCCATCCATTGCTTCTTGCCTTGCCTTCTGGTGCTTTGGAAAATAAGTTGACCCTCTCTTCTTTGGGGTAGCCCCATAAATATTGGAAGATTGCTGTCATGTCCCCCCAGTCCTTCTTTTCTCTAAACTAGCCAAACCCAAGTCTTGCAACCGTTCTTTGTAAGTTTTAGTCTCCAGGCTTTTTAATCTTTGATGCTTTCTTTGCACTTTTTCCAAAGTCTCAACATCTTTTTTTGCAATGTGGTGACCAAGACTGGATGCAGTATTCCCTCCCTATTCAAGTATTTGATCAGAGTCAGTCCTCGACTTACAACCATTTACTTAGTGACTGAAGTTACAAAGGCACTGAAAAAAGTGATTTACAGCCAACCTTCCACGCTTATGACCTTATGACCATCGTGGTGTCCCAGGGTCCAGTTGGTTGCAATTTGGGCACTTGGCAACCATCAGGTATTTATGAAGGTTGCAGCATCCCAGGGTCACGTTACCATTATTTTGTTGAGAGCAAGTGGGCAGCCGCATAAATTCTCTTCTGTACAAAATAAAAGAAATACATCGCCATTTGCAACCTTGCCCACTGGCTTCTGACAAGCAAAGCCAATTAAGACAGCCAGCAGGAGGTCACAAGTCATGGTCACGTGTCTCACTTAATGGCCACAGCAAAAAAAAAGTTGTAAAATTGGTTGCAGCCATGTGATGACTCACTTAATGCCCACTTAATGCAATTTTCTAGTCACAACTGTGGTCCTAAGTTGAGGACTAACTATATTTGCCTTCTTTCCCCCACAGCCCACAATGAGTGCTTTTGGAGAAGAGAAGAGAAGAGAAGAGAAGAGAAGAGAAGAGAAGAGAAGAGAAGAGAAGAGAAGAGAAGAG
>BLBF01000081.1:4801407-4835503 GCA_015471245.1 Laticauda colubrina
AAGGAAAGGAAAGGAAAGGAAAGGAAAGGAAAGGAAAGGAAAGGAAAACTCCCTCATCTGCAAAAACTTGGATGGAAAGTTTCTTATATATATTCTTACCTTCAAAAAATCAGGAATTAAAAACCCCCAAGGTTGGAAAAATTCATAATGTTTTCCCCTTTCCAATGGCAGTGATTTAACTCGTAGTTTAGCTACAACTTTCTACCTGGTCGGAGACTTTGAAAAGTTGTTGCTAGCTATGCCAACCCTGCTTCTCCTCTTGGTATTTTTATACCTCCCAACACTGAGCCATGTTGGCAAGGGTTATAGATCCACATCTGGAAGGCCACAAGGTCCTGAGCACTGTGTCTAAGGCAGGATTTCTCAACGTTGGCAAATTTAAGACCTGCGGACTTCAACTCCCAGATTCCCCCAACCATCATGCTTTAAGATGGGTGGACTTTTCTCTCTCAGAATTCTCCAACCAGCAATTGAAGTCTTCCTATCTTAAAGCATGTTGGCTGGGGAATTCTGGGAGTTGAAGTCCACACATCTTAAAGTTGCCAAGGTTGAGAAACACTGGTATAAGGAAATTAGGAGCAAGGGTTAGAGGGAAAGGACTGAAAGAATGCAAGCTATTATTTGTCTTGATCATTCCTCCAGGACAATGGATAAAGAAGAAGGCAAGCAAAAAAAAAAAAAAAAGGTGGAAAAGAGAGGGCTGCCTGATTCTATCAAAACTAGTCCTTACTAGATTGGCCCCAGTAGGCCTCTTGCAGGGGGTTAGACTAGAAGACCTCCAAAGTCCTTTCCAATCATATTATTCCATGCTGTATGATTCACACATGCTCAAACCATGGATCCTCATTCACAAATCCAGCTTCAGCAGATTGGCATGGCCCAAAGGTGGATGTAAAGGTGAAGAATCCCAGATGGCCCAGGGTACAAACGAGCAAGTATCCTTTTCCCCATGCCGTGAAGAGGCAAGTGATGCAAAGGGGAGAGAAAAAGGATGTCAAACAAGGATAGATAGCATCTTCACAAAGAACCAGTCTTGGTTAATCCCTTCTGCCCTCCCCCAAGGGAAAAAAACATTCCTTCTGTCCCAAAAGTGCTTTTTTCCAAGAGGCAACTGGACTTTCTGTTTTTTCTTTGAAGGCATTTCGCTTCTTGTTCGCTTCTTGGATGAGAAGCGAAACTTCTGAAGAAGCGTCTTGGATGAGAAGCGAAACCTCTTCAACGAAAAAACAGAAAATCCAGTTGCCACTTGGGGAAAAAAAAAACACACACACAATTTTGGGACAACCATGATCTGAAGGATTGAGAATCTCCACCGACATCATCCTTTCCGATTTTTTCTTCTCTCTCAGATGTAACCGAAGAACCAACACCCTTGTTACCATGTTGCAACCCCATTTGCCCACTTTCCCTCTTCCCAGCTTCCCTTAATGACAGGCCACCTGGCGAGAAGCAGCCGGAGAGGGGGCTGGTTGACCCAATGGAGAGGAGAGGCTGCCAAATGAAAGGAAGGAGCAGCAGGACAATAGGGTCCCCAAGGAACATTCAGGGGGGACAATCGCAGAAGGCCAGCTGGAATGGGGGTTGGGGAGACAGGATACAAGGGAGGAAAGAGAAATGACTCCCACCCACACACACACATACACAATGAAGGAATCCACTCACCCCACCATCCCAAAGGCAGAATAGGCTCCAGCTGTCCCTTCCCCCCCCCCCTCCTGAAAGCCAGGATAGGTATGGCCTGCAATTATAATGTGTTGTACAGGTAGCCCCGGACTTACAACAGTGCATATAGTGACTTGTTCAAAGTTACAATGGGGAAAAAAAAAAAAGACTTCTGACCGTTTTTCACACAACCGTTGCAGCAACCCCACATTCACGTGATCAACATTCAGACTTGCTTAGCAACTGACTCATATTTATGACGGTTGCAATGTCCTGGGGTGATGTGATTCCCTTTAGCTTCCTTCTGACAAGCAAAGTCAAAGGGAGAAGCCAGATTCTAACAGGATGCAGCTGTAAATGAATAAAATCTGTGAGGAGTTTAAAGGATGGCCTAATTAATTAACTAATTAATTAATTAATTAGATTTGTCAGCTGTTGATCTCATCTGGAGGTGACTAATTTGCAGAACATGGTGCCTTAGATTTGTCAGTGCCAAAAGCTGAACAATTCACATTTTCCAATAGTATCCACAGAAATTCAGAGAAATTATCTTTTTTTTTTTCATTTTTTACTCTTTCCTTTTCCTTTCAATACAGGTAGTCCTCAACTAGTGAGAACAATCAACCAATGGAACAGAAGTTGTCCTCAGAAGTTGTGGGAGTGCCATCACTTGAGTCTTTCAAGAAGAGACTGGACTGCCTTCTGTCAGAAATGGTGTAGGGTCTCCTGCTTGGGCGGGGGGTTGAGCTAGATGACCTACAAGGTCCCTTCCAACTCTGATTATCTGTTAACCTACAACCAGAATTGAGCCCAAAATTTCTGTTGCTAAGTGAGAAATTTGTTAAGTGAGTTTTGTCTCATTTTACAACTTCTCTTGCCACATCTGTTAAGTGAATCCCTGCCGCTGTTAAATTAGTAACATGGTTGCTAGGTCAATCTGGCTTCTCCATGGACTTGGCTTGTCAGAAGGTCACAAAATATGATCACATGATTTTGGGATGCTGTAACTGTCATAAACGTGAGTCAGTTGTCAAGCATCTGAATGTAAATCATGTGACCATGAGGATGCTGCCATGGTCAGAAGTGTGAAAAATAGTCTTTTTTTTTCGGTGTAATTGTAACTTTGAACACACTAAGTGAACTGTTGTAAATTGAGAGCTACTTGTAATGTATGATGTCCCCAATGGAAAACAAAACATCTATGCACAATATAATATTTTTACTTTATTTTAAGGGCTTTTACCGGATGGAACTCTGTTTGTACTAATTTAAGTAAAGGTTGAGAAAACACAGAAAATCTATATATTACCAAATGGCAGACAGAAAACAGAGCTGGATTCTTTCCCATCATTGGGAGACCCTAGCTTAGCCTGTGGCTCTTGACCCAATTAAATTAAATTTAAAACAAATCTTTATGAGGTCATGCCCCAGCATAGTTGACCTAATTTCAGAAAAATCTCAGTAAAACATGCTGACCTTCTGTAAAATATTCTTCACCCAGAAGCCCGCAATGCATACAGAAAACAAAAACAAGCCTCAAAAAAGAGAGACAGAGAAAGCAATGTGCACAACAGGTCATTTTCAAAGGGTAATGTTCCTTAAATACAGTATATCCATATATAAATTCTTTTATATAGGTGGACTTACAATAAGAACTGAGGCAAAAATGTATGCTGCTGAGTGAAACATTTGTTAAGTGAGTTTTACCCCAATTTACGACTTTTCTTGCCATTGGTGTAAAGTGAATCATTGCAGTAGTTAAATTAGTAACACAGTTGTTATATTAATCTGACTTCCCCATTGACTTTGCTCATCAAAAAGTTGCAAAAGCTGATCATGTGACACCCCCCCCAGGACACTGCAACCGTCATGAGTCAAGTATCTGCATTTTGATCATGTGACCAGGAGGATGATGCTACAACGGTTCTCAAGTGTGAAAAATGGTCATAAATTCACTATGTTCTGTTTTAAAATATAGATTATTTTAATCTATATTGGCATGAATCAAAAAAATCCACTAAAGCTAAATAGCTTTTATTACAACTGTCTTATTTGCTTGTCCCGTCTTGTTCAAATACACTTAAGTGTCCCCTTCAAAGAGTCCCAGGTTGAAAATTTCTACCTGCAAACTAGAAACCAGAGTAAGATAACAAAACCACTGCATTCGCACGACATGAAGTGACCACACAGGAAAAACATATTCGAGGTTCACATGATGGACATGCAACACATCAAGACGAAGGATGAGTTCCTGCAACAGGCTGAACCAGAGATTACCAATCCCGTTTTTTTCTGTAAAAAGAGCTTTTCCCAATCTTGGCAACTTCAAGATGTACAGACTTCAATTCCCAGAGTTCCCTAGTCAGCATGCTAGCTAAGGAATTCTGGGAGTTGAAGTCCACACATCTTAAATCATGCTACATGGAGAATTCTGGGAGTTGAAGTCCACATATCTTGAAATTGTCAAGATGGAGAAACATTGCTTTAAATCCTAACAAAAGACACAGAATTTATAATATGGAATTACCAAAGTATAATCAATTCATAAATGCTTTTCATTCCAGTGAGAGCAGCTAAACAAACTCATGATTTGTTTAGGGTAGTAGCAAACCAAGATACTTGGATTGCTGTCCTTAAGTAGTCCTCAACTTAAGACCACAATTGAGCCCAAAATCTCTGTTGCTAAGTAAGACCTTTGGTAAGTGAGCTTTGTCCCATTTTACAACCTTTCTTGTCACACTAGTTAAACGAATCATTGCCGTCATTAAGTTAGTAACCTGGTTGTTAAGTGGATCTGACTTCTCCATTGACTTTGCTTGTCAGAAGGTCATAAAACCACAGGACACTGTGGCCATTGTACATATGAGTCAGTTGCTAAAAATCTGAATTTTGATCACATGATCATGGGCATGCTACAAAAGTCGTTAGATGTGAAAAATGGTCATGTCACTTATTTCAGTGCCATTGTAACTTCAAATGGTCACTAAATGAAATGTTGTAATTTGCGGACTACCTGTAGAACTGGAAACCTTCCCACTGCCAGGCTTGATGAAAATTCTGGGAATTACAGTCAGAATTCAGGCAGGAAGGCACTAAGTTTTCTTTAAAATGTGGAAATGTTTTAAAGAATATTTTGAAATTTTTATTAAAACTATTTTTATCCTTCTTTTCAAACAAATAATGTTGGAGAAGATTCTGGAAAACCAAGAAAACGAACAACTGGATCTTCCATCACTCAGAGTTCTCACTTAAGGAAAAAATGATCAGGCTCAAATTATATACAAGTTGTCCCCAACTTACAACAATTTGTTTAGTGACAAAGTTACAACAGCACTGAAAAAAGGGACCATTATTCACACCTAATGACCTTTGTAGCATCCTCATGGTCATGTGACCCAAATTCAGATCCTTGGCAATTGACTCAAATTTATGACGGAGGTCATGCGATTCCCCTTTTGTGACCATCTGACGAACAAAGTCATTGGGAAGCCAGATTCACTTAACAACCGTGTTACTAATTTAACAACTGCAGTGATTCATTTAAAAACTGTGCCAAAAAAGGGTGTACAATGGGGCAAAACTCCCTTAACAACAGTCTCACTTAATAACAGAAATTTTAGGCTCAACTGTAGTCATACAACGAGGACAATCTGCACTTCAGAAACATTTAAGCAAAGACTCAGCTCTTTTAAAAGGCTCTAAGGCAGGGAAAAGTAGAAGAAAAGAGATGAAGAGGACAATCAGCAGAAAGATGGATGGAGTCAATTACAGCAGTGATGGGTGTACCATTAGAGAGACCCGAAGAACCAGTTTATGGACGGAACATCCTGGAAAAGATCTATGAGATTGCTAAGTGGCAATTTGTTGGAATATAATCAATCAATCAATTCAGGCAAATAATCTCTGGGAACTGTTGACAGGCAAGGACACCCTTGCCATCAACACAGTCAGGACCCCAAAGAAAAAAAGAGAGGAGGAGGGAAGAAAAAGGGGGGGGAAAAAAAAACCTTATTACAGCACACAGTGCCAATAAAGACCAGCAGGGAGAGAAGGAAAGAGTGCGGTGAGAAAAGAAGCTAGCCCTTCAGCAGAGCTGATAAGATAATTTTGATTCCCTTCTCTCCATCAGATGCAGCTTTGATGTTTAAGTTTAACTGACAACTCATTGCTGGGGGGGGGGGAAATGGGGCAATCGCATACACACACACACACCACTATTTTAACTGCCATTTTCTTTTAGACCACCCCCAACGACGACACTAACGAATTCTTCACATAACTACATTTCCCAGGCTTTCCTGAGACAAACAACTGCAAAAGCCTGATAGGAAAACCGCGCTGCTGAGAGGGAGCAGATTTCCTGTTAATCCTCTGAGCTGCTACTTGGGCAGAGCTGAAGAGGAAGAAAAGGGGATGGAAGGGGAACAAAGGAAAAAGGAGGTGACTCTTAGCCAGTTTCGCTTCTGGCACTGCTCACCACTGATGATCCACCTCCGAGAGACTAACCTGCAGCCCTCAAAAGAATTATTTCTGCCATTATCTAGAAAGGTCTGGCTTTTAAAACTATTTAATTCTGCAGTAGAAATAGGATAGAGCGGTATGAATTGCCTTACTAGTGGCTAGAAAGAAATTCCCTGAAGATGGGCTCCAGCACAAGTCCAAAAGCTCGGAAGACAAAAACTCTGGTCCCAGTGATGGACCCAGATTGGATCCTGCAACATTATCCTGGGACACCTATATTCGTAATGGTGTCACACATTAAGCTAGCACTTTCTGGAAGGAAAGTTGGACATGTGCTTTCTCTGGCTTAAGTGACAACAGCACTGAGGCCATATTGCTGGATTTAAGTAGCATGCTAAAACGTAGCCCGTTAAGAGGCCATGGTTTGCTTCATGTAGGTAGTCCTTGACTTACAACCATTTGTTTAGTGGCTGTTCAAAGTTACAACGGCACTGAAGAAAAATAACTAATGACCATTTTTTAACACTTATGACCCTTGCAGCATTCCCATGGTCACAAAAACCCAAAATTCAGATGTTTTGGCAACTGATTCATACTTATGACAGTTGCAGGCCAACTTTTGCAACCTTCTGATAAGCCAACTCAAGGGGGAAGCCAGATTCACTTAACAACCAGGTTGCTAACTTATCAATTGCAGTGATTCACTTAATAACTGTGGCAAGAAAAGATGTAAAATGGGGTAATTCTCATTTAACTCTTTTGCTTAGCAACAGAAATTTTGGGCTCAATTGTGATCATAAGTCGAGGACTACCTGTAATTCACCCTCAAGCTTACCCAGAATGTTAAGCCGTGATTTTAAACGCTGGATGGCCGGATCCATGAGATGAGCTAAAACAAATTCAAATAAACCATATTATGCCTTAGCAAACTATGGAGATTCAGGTTTCCAAATATCCACAAAGCTAGAATGACATATTGTCAGTAAACAAGCTGAAAATATGACCGATGCAACATTTTCAAACTTCAGGCAGCAAAATATCCAAAAGGACCCAAACCATATTCTTAACACACTCATCTGATTCATATGTTAACACTTAGCTTTGGATTGTTTAATTCCAGATCAACTGATTGCTCAAAAGCGGTATTTTTTTGCACATGCTTTACAATGGCTGGGTTCGCAGTATGTTAACCATACTGTCATTCATTTTAGCTTAGTATGTTGTAAAATTGCATTAATGGCATACAGTGAGTAGCACAGGACTTCTATATAAGTCTAAAGTAGTGGTTCTACATCCTGGATCTCCTTTAAAATACCTCTTGTGGCAACAGATCCCCATGACTTAATTCAATATTTAAATCATAACATTTCTTCAATCCTTCATGCACCTTCCGTGACAGCATCATGGCCCCCACAGGGGTCTACGAATCACAAGTTGGGAACTACTGGTCTGAAGGAATACTAAAAGTAACCACTGGAAGATCTGAGCGGGGTCAATTTGGAAACAGACATTTTCTAAAGATGATACAGTAGAAATTTAAGGCCAATTTCTGCTTCATTGCCAAGAATGTTGTTAAGAAAATTAATAAAAGTATCAGCAGTATGGTAAGAGATGACCATGTTCCAGGAAAGGTTGGAAGAGCATGGAAATGCAACCAGATCTCACCCAGGGGATACCCCTGCACCACACCCCAGATGTTTCGGGGAATAGTACCCCAGATCTCTCTCTTTCCCATTTGCTCAGTGGGAACACATTTTCATTTTAAATGTAAAGAATGTAGGTTTCACTCCAACCCTTCTAAAACATGACAGCAAGTGCCATGTTTATATGATTTTGTTGGGTTTTTTTTTTACTTTTGTGCTTATGTGCATGTACATTACTGTAGTCAACTTCACATAGCATGTTAAGATTTCTTGATTTTGGGCTTAACATGTGATATGAACTCTTTCATTGTAGTTCATATGTCATAGCTCATGCCTTAGTATGATATGAAATCCAGCCAATAATGGCCTATTGAACAAATTATGGTTAAAACATGCATAATGTGTGAACCCATTCGTGGAATGAAAGGCTGGGTTTACATTTTGAGCAAAGGCACAGTGTGGGTTACTTGTTTGTAGCTTAGCCTGTTATACAAATCCAATCTTCAGGTTTTTGAAGCATTAGGACTTTGTATGTAATAGAAAACCAACCAACTGAATAAACTTGGTTAATCAAATTGTGACTGTGTGCTGTATACACAATTTATTTTGAAAACCAGAACTGAACAAAGATCAGAGCCTGTGCCCACCAAAATTAGCATCTGATCACCTCAAGCTAGCTTTGTGGCAACAGACAGATTAGGAATAGAGGATTTAGCATTGTTCCTAATGGTAAACAACCAGAAACCAGAAAATGTTGTTTACCTGCTGTAGGAAATTTTAAAAATGTACAGGTAGATTCTGATCTAACTCCTATTTCTGCTCTGAAACACACTGCACTGGCAAAATAATTTATTTCCGCCATAAATCAAGTATCTACTTGGTCTTTATGCCAAAGCTTTTTCTTGTACTTCATCCTAAATTAATCCGCACCTGAGGAGACTTGGGGGAAGTGGGGAAAAGGGAAATACTTTGTTTTCCTTCTAGGCAAACATCTGTAAGCCAGGGCAAATTTTCTTTGATCCTGCTCAAATGCAGCCACAGCAGCTAAGAAGAGTCTATCATGTCCCGGCTGTTCAGAAAAGGGGGATGGGAGAGGACCCCAATGACTAAATATGGAGAAAATATCACACACACATGTACTCAAATACAAAAGCAGCGACACACAGGAGGTCCCTCGCTCAAGGCTCTGAAATGCACAGAGGTTATAGCTTTTCTTTCAAAGAAAGAAGACCGACGTTCTTCTCGCCCCCAGCCCTGAAGGGCTAAGCAACCCAGGGCTTAAAATTTGGGCGGTTTTCTCCTTAGGTAAAACCCATTTTGTCTGGATCAGGGACAGATCCGAGAGAGGGTCTCTGTGCATGTGCAGGGAGCCCCAACGGGAAGCTGCAAGGGAATGACGGTTCCCGACAGCCCTGTGGAAGAAAATCCAGCGTCCGCTTGAGGAGGGAGGGATAAGCTTCCAATAAATCTCCGTAGCTCTCTCCGCCTGGCTCTTTATACTAAGAAAGGTAGAGAGGGGGCGGGCAGGCAGGCCCACGAAATCCACCCGGGAAACGGCCTCGAAGCCCCGAGCCCCACACCACGGCCTCTGGCCAGGGCGTCCCCCGTTCAGGAACGCGCCTTCTTTTTCGCGCAGAGAACACCAAGCAGCCACCCGGAGAGCGCACGGGCTGAACCGGCCGCCTGGCCAGCCCACGCTGCGCCACCTCCCGTAGAATTATCTCCTGCCTGCTGCCCGCTCTCCCCCCGCGCTGGAGGGACACCCCCCCCCCCGCATGTCACCCCCCAAACCGCCTCCCTGGCCCCTCCGAAGACCCGCAAAGCCACGGGCCGCTCCTCGGCTAGCGAAACCTGCCCGTTTCCTCCACCTCTCTCCAAGATGCCGCATTGGAGAGCCCGCTGGCTCGGCCGCCTCCGGCCAAGGCCCCGAGCAGCACGGGCTTTGCGGGAGCAGTTGGGCACTCTGGCCCCGTCCCTTCCCGAGTCGCCGAGACAATAAGCCACAGCGTCCCCGCCTTCGGCCACCAAATCGCGGCTCACTTCTCTCCGGCGCCGCCTCCTCCTGCCACAGGCGCCCGGCGTCTCCTTCGGCTCAAGACGCGCCCGGTGCGCGCATCGCCGTCTCCCCTCTGCTGCTGCTCCTCCGCCAGCATCACAGGTGGCGCCGGGAAGAGCCCGGGCGTGCCAGCAGGATGCCGCCGCCGCCGCCGCCGCCTTTCGATGGAGGAGCCCCGCCAGCCCTGGCTGCGGATCGGACTGCCTAGCCCGGCTCGGTTTGACAAGAAGCCCCCGCCTCCGAGCCACGAAGCCGGATCAGCTATTGGGCACGTCCCCCGCCATTCACGCGGAGCCGCTGGGGGAGCCTGGGCAGGCTCACGTGGCCAAAGCGCTTCTGAAGAGAGGAGGGTCGTGGTCGCATTCAGCGAGGTTTGGTGAGGGGGGCTTCTGGGCCCCTTTCCGTTTAACCAAGCCGCTTGCACTGAAAACAGATGAACGCTGAACTTCGGGGTGTCGTTGACTTTCCAAACCTTGCTTAGTAAGGATCTTCCCATTTGAGTGGGGAGGGGGTGACTTTAGCTAAGGTGTGAACCCTGCTAATTGTGGCTCATCCAATAAACCACACTGAAGCAACCATTACTTTGCACAGTGCCGTTGTGTTTGACCAATGAGTAGTAGAGAGAGACCCAGCCAGCCCCTTTGGATGTTTTTATGTGCATCCAAGTAATTGAGATGATTCAGTAAATCTGGTTCAGTTATCCCAAGGGGAAGGTGTGATGCAAACCCAGCCAGAGTATGTAAGAAGGGAGGGGGCTCAGTCATATATAAGCTGTGGGTGCAAAAGATGCTGAGCTTTAATCTGTAGTGGTGCCACGTAAAATTCGTATCAGGTCTTGGAGAACCTCAGCATTGTAGGCTGTACAATCCATGGCTGTAAGCCTGGTTTATATTGGGATTGGAGTGGGGTACAAAATCGGTTAATTTTGTAGCTTTTTGGGGGGGGTTGTTTAATGAAGCCAAAGATTGATATAAGTATTTAAATTTAGATGAATTAGCATTCTTCTGTACTCCTATGGCAAGTTCCTAAGAAGGAAATAAGCCTGAGTAAAGTGAGTTGAAAGAAGGGCCCTTTTGATGGTTTAATTTCAGTGTCTTCAAGTTCTGTGGAAAACTACAAGTATCTTCCACATCTAGGGGTTTAAATCTCTATTAAAAATTACATAATATTTATGTCTACAGCATTCTGCCAACTCTGGCAAGATGCAAGTGTCACAATCCAAAACAGCAGAATAAGGCCCTTTCTTCATAACCAAGGAGGAACAAAATTATATTGGAAGCACAATGATTAGAGGGCTGGTTTAGCAATTGGAGAAAACTGAGGCACTTAAAAAAGTGACATCACGTCATTTCCTGCATTTAAAAAAATGCTATAACAAATCAGACATGGATTCCAGATACTGGGGACTAAGGACAAGGGATGCATTTCATCTTACCTTACTGTCTTGTCTGTGAGCATCCTTGGAGCCTCTAGTATTATTGAAAAGCAGAGTTCTGAAATATGTGATTGGTGTATTTGATCAAGCAGAAAAAAAGTCTTGTTTTGCTGGTATCCCATCAAAGATGTAGATTCTGTACAGATATTAAATTTTAAAGTTGCATCCAGTTTGAACAGATTTTTTAAAAGTTACAATGCCTGGTTAAATCCCATTTATATATAGGTGCTTCTCTTCCTCCCAAGTGAATTCTTTTGAATTCACTTTTCATCCTTTGCCTATATAAGGATAGTCCTCTCTCCCATATTCCTGCATTGCATATGTGCCTATAAATTTTCTACCTTCAAAACTAGAATGCAGTTCCCGTAAGTGCAAGTCAGATGTTTGTACTATAACCTGATAGATTCAAGGGCTATTTCTTCAAGGAAAACCAACCACAGTTAAAGATAGGTGGTGAAAGCATCCAATATAAACAGTTTGAAATGCAGGTGATAAATACTACACATGAACATTTGGGTTTGAAGGTTGGGACAAAGCAGAAAGCACCATTATACAAGTTTAAAAACCCCCCATCCCAAAACATCCAGTTCTCTGTTTTAAAAACCCACACCCCATCTTCAGACTTCAAAGAACACTTGGCATTCCATTTGCCTGTCATTTTCACAGTCTTGGCAACTTCAAAGGTTTCTCTCCAAACCAGAAAATCTGTTGTTTCATCCATAATGCTGAAGACCACAAAGGATTGAGCAAGAACAAGGAGTAGGAATAACTCAACAAACAGCTGTGAGAAGAAACTATTTTGCTGGGTCAAATTTTCTGCTAATAAATTTGAGTGTGGTGTTATTTCTTCTTTTTTTTCCCCTTCACTATTCCATGTTCTAGAATTTATACTTTTAGCACATAGATATTGTGACTTATAAAAGAAGAAAAGCCTCTTTTGTAGTCTGGGAAAGTGGATAGATAATAATCAGAATACTTTCACAAATGAACAATCTCTCTAGCTCAATTGCAGCAGAGAAAAAGAAAACCCACTTTAATTATTGAAATATATGATGCAGCTAAGCCATAAGAGCTGCAGAACAGGCCACTGATATTACCGGTAATATATTATATTATTGCTTCTCTCAATCTTCCTACCTCCATTCTCCGGTGTTCATAGAGCTTCTCCAGAAACAAATACTATTTTTCTTCTCCAAAAAGCTTCTGCAGATACCTGAGCTTGCCTAGTTTCCACTAAAAACAAGACAGTTTTGCTTTGCTTCAAAGATCATCTTTAATGAACTAATAGTTTTTGCTAGGTTTGGGGATTATTGTTATTGAGAAGAAGCAGAATGCTTCCAGGGAGCAAGTAGGAAACTTTTCTTTATATGTTTGCTTAAAAGACAACTGCCCAGTATGTTCATGAACACACTGGGAAAGAAAAGATTTAGGAGAACACATTTCCTTCCTGCTTTAGTTCTTTCCCCTACTACCATTTCACAAATTATAAGAATGGAGGGGAGGGACAGTAGATACATTGTTTTAGCAGATGTTTAAGGGTAATAGATGCTTTCCAGTTCACTAGCAGTATGGAAGAGTGAAGAATCCTGGAAGTGCCATAGGTCTAAAGCACACACTAATGTCAGTAGCAACTTGGTTGAGGGAAGGTGATACTTCCTTTGGAGTAGAAAAGCCCTTGTGGTACTTAGATATAGCCATATCCCATCTGGACCAGCCAACTGCCTTTAATATTTGGTGGTGAAGGACTGGAACTCCAGAGCGGTGATCTGCTTCTCGTTTGAGAACACGGCCTGATCAATGCGAGACATGGGGCTTCCGATGCTGCGTAGCCAGTTCTTCCTGGGTGGGGGAGAAGAAGAAGCAAAAATTAACAATGCAGCTCCTTCTTCTCCTGCTTTACCCTGCATGTTGCCAGAGTAGGAATATGTCTATTCATAGACCCAAAAAGCTATCAGGTGCAATGTGCACATTTGTTGGAAGGCAAAGGCCCATATTTATTAGACATTTTATTACAGATTCACCATGAATCATTGAAAGGAAGTAAGTATACTGCCAAAAGTTACCAGAAGAACAAATGGCTCCAATTAAGTTGAAGACATAAATAATGTTGCAAAAGGAAAAAAGTGGGGAGAAGATTGAAATATGCTTTCATTCGTGAAGATTTAAATAATTGTAATGGGATAAATTCCCATACAATTGGAAAAACAAGGGATCTCATAGACTTTTACAGAGTTTGTTTTAACATTGGCTATCAAATATAAACACACACACCCCCCCCCCGAGTTCAAATGTGTAGATTACTCCATCTTCAGGGAAAATTAAGGGGTTAAGCTTTATCTATATTAAAACTTTTTTCTGATATCTTTGGATGATTTTGGATCATAAAGTGGTAGAATAGATGCTTAAAATATACAGGTAATTCTCAATTTATAACCACAATTGGGACTGGAACTTCCATTAGTAAGTGATGCATTTAAGAGTTATGCTCAATTTTATGCCCTTTTTTGCTGAAATCATTAAGAGAATCCAGCTTTCCCCATTAACTTTGCTCATCAGAAGAGAGCGGGGAAAGTTGCAAATGGCGATCGCATGATTCCAGAAGATTTTTATTAATACATGACAGCATCAATTGTCAAGTGCACAACCTGTAATCATGTGACTGCAGAGACATTTAGATGTTTAGAAGTACTACTCCAGAAGACTACCTGTACTTATCATTTTATAACCTGAGCCAAAAAAAGAGCAAATTTTTTAGAATAAAACTAGGTATTTCAAGTTCAATTTCAAATCTATATTATGAGCCACCCAGAGTTGTGTTTTTTAAGATGGGCACTCACACAAGTCTTTTAAATTAAATAAATAAATTTAAGCCATGAAATCAACTGAATGTCATTGAGTCATCTGCTCTTTTGTCAACTAATTACTTTGTCTCTGTACTCTCATTTGAGAACAAAAGAACAGATATGCTACATTTGCTGATGGCACTAAACGTAATCATTGAAATAGGCAAAAACAGGCTTATTCAATTTAAAATAACTTCCCCAAGAGTTCTGAATTTGTTTGTGGCAGAAAAATCAATACCTTGTAACATCTTACAGACAAACAAAGCAAATACTGTGTAATCAATTTTCATGGACTAATAGACTAATTGTCTTATAAAGTAGATGTATTCCACAAAAAATGTTTTGGCCCTTTGACTAAGATCATAAAATCACAAAACCCTTTCATCATTGTACCATTGCTAGTTTTTAGATTGTTTTCTGGGCTGAAGGTTGTTTTTTCACTTTGTTCATACAACATGCTAGACCAGGAGAAATCTGAATTGTATAATTTAATATTGCAGGAACCTAGCTATTGGCTTGCATGAATGAGGTCATCACACTAAGTTAGAATGTGGTTTATTCATTGGGTGTGCATAGCAATTATGCTTTTAACATTTTTAGATTTTATGCATAATATGCAAATCCCACCTTCCGTGGCATGCTGGGCCCTGTATATTAAAGGGGCAAAATACAATCTAAACGTGATTTAATTTACATTTAATTAAAATCAAATTAAATACAGTCACCATGACCACTCCCCATGTATTTTACAATAATTTACATTTGTAATTTGGCAGCAGCTGAGGGAAAGGCAAACACAGTAATCAGTTGGAAGGCCGTGCCCAATACCTGAGTGTATGTGAGCTGCAACCATCAAAAGTGAAATGGATATAACTGTTTGATTTTTAAACAAAAAATATAAAAGCACCCTATTGATATCAGTAGTCCATGCCTGTGAAATCTAAAGAAAAGTTCTAAGGATCATGTTATATAAAGAACCTATGAATGAGTTTTCCCACGTAACATAAGAAAACAACTTTCTGCACACTGCCCACACACAATACATTTGCCCAGCTGGTATTCCATTTCAAAAACTGAAATGCTGCCTATTTATTCCCACCCAATACTTAATTGCAAAAGAATGGTGAGAGTCACATGGATGGCTTTACACCTTTTTTATCCTGTTCTGACTTGGGAGGAGAAAAGGGTAGGGGTAGAAGAAGAATGTACATTGAGGAATCGTGTTGCTATGGATTATCTCCTTCCTATTTATCCCTGGTTCCTCAAAGCTAGGGATGGAGTATTGTGGTTGCCATGGAAACGGCCCCAATTTCCCCTTCCCTCCTGAGATATGAAGGTAGACAATATGTAGAGGAAGGTTGCTATGGCAACTGTCCCAGATTTTTTTTTTTTGTTCATGCTCTCTCTTTCTTCAAGGTGATAGAAGATCTGGTTGCTATAGTAATTGCTTCTGGCTGTCATCTTTCTAAAGGTGACAAAGCACTGTTGCAAAAGTTGTTACACCAACACAACACAAAGCCTGCAGGTCACCCTAAGCTCAGATCCTGATTTCGCTCACTTGCTCTTGCTTTCCTTCCAACCCCCATACAGAATCACCTCAGCTGTGGCTCAAAAATTCATAAAGCAATTTTCTTCATCTCCTTCTGGACCAGTTCTCTAATTGCATGCTGACCCTAGTCCTAGATTTAAGGGTGTCAATTCCCTCTGGAGGCAGAGTCTGGAGAGGTACCCTACATAGGCATTCTCAGTGGAAGCTGGGTAGAAAGGAAAGAAACCTATAAATTGCTAATAGGGGACTATCTTCAGATCACAATTGTGAATATTGTGATAATAGGCTCATTTCTACTACAGGTAGTTCCTGACTTATGACCACAATTAGGATCACTAAGGGGATTGTTAAGTGAGCTGCACTCAATTTTACATCCTTTTTTGCCAGTTATTAAATGAAGCACTGCAGTTGTTAAATGAATTGTTCAAGCACAGGAAATGCAGAGTTCAGGCAGTTTGGATGAATATACAGGTTTATTTTATGCCAAAGGTCTGTACAAGAATCTGGACTACTAACTATCAAAGCAAGTTGGCGATAGGTAAGTGTCAACGGAATGGGCCTGAAGGGACTCAAGACTCATATGTTTGACCCCTGCCTTGGGCACAACTTGGCCATCTCCTACATGAATCATGTGGTCATTAAGTGAATTCAACTTTCCCCATTAATTTTAGGTATCAGAAGCTGTCTGAGAAAGTTGCAAATGGCAAGCATGTGACCCCAGGACACAGCAACTGTTGTAAATACATGCAAGTTGCCAAGTGTTTAAATTTTGATCAAGTGACCAGAGGGATGTTGCAAAAGTCATTAAGTCAAAAGACTAATCTTAAGTCACTTTTTCAGTGCCTTTGTAACTTTGAACAATTGCTAATCAAATGATTGTAAATTGAGGACTGCCTGTAGTTTTTTTTTTCTCCATGAGAGAACTAGAAGTCCATTCAGAAAGAGCAAACCTCTCACAGATTTCAAGCCACATGTGACAATCCATAAGAAATACACCTCTTGTTAAAGGATATATACAAAAGTAACCATGGCACATGATTCTAAGATACAAAGTTGATTGATACTGCTTAATGTGGAACCTACTGTAATTAGAATTGGGCTTTTTAGCTTTCTCTTTCAGGATCAAGAACAAGAATGGTTGGAAATAGTACACTAGCCTTATGCCTTAACTTGGAGATTTTAATTTTTAAATAACAATAGAACAAAATCTGATCAAGAGAGGAACATAAATAACTTTACACTGTATTCAGCACCATGTGGATTACTACAGAAGTAGTTGCTTAGCTGTTTGATTAACAGCAACAGTCTAGTAGTTAGTACTAGCTGGGAAAGTCAACAATTAAGGCCTATGATGGAACATCTTTATCACCAAAGATATTCTATCTTTGGCCAGCAAATGCAGGGGGAAAAAACCCAAATAATTCCAATTTCAATCTTGATGACTTGTACATGTAGTCCTTGACTTACAACAGTTCATTTAGTGACTGTTCAAAGTTACAGTGGCACTGAAAAAAATGACTTATGACCTTTTTTCACATTTATGACCATTGCAACATTCTCATGATCACATGATTTAGATTCAGATGCTTGATAACTGGTTCATATTTATGACAGTTGCAGTGTCCCAGGGTCATGTGATCATCTTTTGTGACCTTCTGACAAGCAGAATCTAACGGGAAGCAAAAAACACAGTGCTATTAATTTAACAGCTGCAGTGATTCACTTAACAAATGTTGCAAGAAAAGTCGTAAAATGGGGCAAAACTCATTTTACAATTTTATCACTTAGCAACATATATTTTAGATTCAATTGTGGTCAAAAGTTGAAGACTACCTATACTGAATTTCGAAAAACACTCAATTTCCAAAATTGATCTTCAGTCCTGGCAATTTCAGGAGTCACATGAAGTCCTTTTCCCCATCTCCAAACAATCCCTTCTGAGACACTTAAGCAGCCCCATCATCATTTTATTTATTATTTATTGGTTTAATTTATCCCCCCTCTCATTTTTGAAGTGACTCTGGGCATCTTGCCAAATAATAAACAGGATAAATATCAAAACAAATTAGCAAGAATTAAATACAGACTAAAAACCAGTGATGAACAATACAAGGGTAGAGTGTTCTCTTTTATGCCACCAACCATCTCCAGTATAGCCACAACCATCAGAGCCACATTTTAAGGACCTTCCAGAAGGCCAAGAGGATGTGGTATCACCATACACCTTTTGTTTTTTTATGTTCAGGCAATAATCACCACCACTTGTTTCAGCAAAACCATTCCAACTGAAGGAGCCAGGTTTCCTTACTTACATAATCTCCACTTTCTCCTTTGGCCCCTGCACCTGTCCAGTCACAGTCCCACTAGCTGTATTCTTCACCCAGCCAACCAGTCCTAATTTTCTCCCTTGCTCTTCGGTGTACTAACAGGAGGAGAAAACAAACATAGATCATTATCAGGAAATTTCCCAAGGTATTTGGAAGTTATGTGCAGGTGGCCCTCAACTTACAACAGTTCATTTAGTGACTGTTCAAAGTTACAACAGCAATGAAAAAAGTGATTTACAATGATTTTTCACACTTATAACTGTTGTGGCATCCCCATGGTCATTGATCAAAATTCAGATGCCTGGCAATCGACTCATATTTATGATTGCAGTGTCCCAGGGTTGTGTGATCACTTTCTATGACCTTCTGACAAGCAAAGTCAATGGGGAAACAAGGTTCACTTAACATCTGTGTTACTATTTTAACAACTGCAGTGATTCACTTAACAGCCGTGACAAAGAACATCATAAAATGGGGGAAAATTCATGACAAATGTCTCATTTGGCAACTGAAATTTGGGGCTCAATTATGGTAGTAAGTTGAGGAACACCTATATACATTGCTTGGTATTTCTCCATTTGATGACACTAGCTAAGTGTGTAAACTGCCTTTATTGAGAAATGCTGGCTTCAAGGTTATATCAAAGCTTAATCAGTTATGTCTGATTGGAGATGACAATTTCAGACTGGCAATGCCTTTGGGTATTAAGGGAATGAAGAAACTGAAGAAAGGCAGCTTAGCAACAATAGCCTGGTTTTCATCCTGGAGCTTTGCTATATTTTCCTAAGGATTGCCTACATTTTCTGAGGTACATAATTCATATGGAGCTATCAGCTTGCTTGGATTTAGCAGGAAACCCGTTCTTGAGGTTTTCGAGACCATGACAAAACCAGCTGCAATAACATTTCTTTAAATTTTCCAGCAGATATTTTAAAGATGCAGATAAGCACCCAATTGATGCCAAGACGTATGTAAATGTCCCAGACTTGTGCTGAAATTATTCAGTGTTATCTACATATGGGCTTGCTGTTGTATGTTCAGCCTGTCTTGTTTCTGTCATCCCGATCTTGCTTCCAAATCCCCAATCTCTGTTTATAGCTGATATGAGCAGCTTCTCTGCTATTGCTCCCATGATTCCAACCCTGCTCTAATATCCAGGAATACAGACTCAAGGATTATACTTGAACAACAATGGTTTTCTTTAAATGGTACATGGTATAGTATTTGCCACTCTTAGAAAACCCAGTACTGTAAACACACTTTCCCTCATTTTGCCATGATATACATCTATATCTATATCTATACATCTCAAACTCTTGTTTGTCTTATATAATCTTTAACTGGGCAAAACAGTATATCACAGGAGCCCAATTTTTGAACCAAGGTACTTCAAATGGGCTAATTTACAGAATGCACCCAAAATCTGGCATCCATAACTCCCATGAAATAGAAATTTGGCAAAATGTATAAAACATTTTATGACATTTTTGTAAAGCATTTTTGACATAATACAAAATGTCATAAAACATGTCTTGTGGTCAACTCTTTATGTTCGTACTATACAGTTCAACATGGACTATTTTCAGGGCAGATACCTCTCTGAATACCTCCCTGAATTTTTAATTCCAATACATTAGAAGCGCTGCCATTTTTGAAGGCATTATCTCTGAACTGATGACCCAATGGATCATGAGTTATCTAGTAATATATTAGAAAAGATACAACTTACCTTTCTAAAGAAGACACCTAGAAAAGAGAAGAGGTACAGTAGATATCATTATAGCTACACATTAGTAAACAAATATCTACAGTACTCCTAAAGCAAGTGTCATAAGTAAGCCATTGGTCTCTTCCAATAGTGATAATAAACTGGAGTGTCAGAAAATTAAAACACCAATAAAACCATTCACAAGATTGCCCAGTGGTTGGTAATTAAAATATTTAAAGCAAGGAGTCCAATTTTTCTGTTTTGCTGGGCTCTCTGAAGATCTCCCTAAATTTTTAAGAGCTTTTAATATTCTTAAAAATAAGTCAATCATTTAAGATGCTGCATTTTTTATAGTAATCTTTTCCAATCCATTCTGTCCAGATGGCCTGCCACAACCCATCACCAGTATGGGATCAATGGAGGTTATTGCACATCTTGAGGGTACCAAGATGCAAAGACGATCTTAAGACATCACCATCTTAAAATGACATAGGCACAACTAATCCAACTGAATTACAGCTTACTTTGAATCATTTCTTGAAACCATGACTGTGCTTATTTGAATAAACCTTTTTTTTTTACTGCATCATAGGTTCATGTATGACAGAAGAAAGAACTTCTTGGTTCCCAATCTTGCAGAATCCAGCACTGTGGCATTTACAAACCCATTTACAATCCTGGTTTGTTATCCAGGTTAAACACCTTACTAAACCACCCTTACCTGATTTGTTTTGTTTTGTTTGCCTGCTCATAGAAGAGGTAAAGCAGGCTGTGTGTTGCTCTCTTTTAATATTGTGGATAAGTAATCCAGAACTCAACTCAACAAAACAGTTGTCTTCAGCCCTCCAAAAGATCTTGTTTTCTAATTTCTTTTTTACAAACAGCCCACAGTCCTTTTTGTCTCCTTTACCTTTCATTCCTTTACCTTTCCCTCTTCATTGTTATCATAGAAACGATATTCTTGATCAATTTTTTATTACAATTAGAATAATAAAAATTGAATAAATAAAAATGTTGATTTTTTAATGATAATACTGAACATTCTGTAGCATTACCATAAACCAACTAATAGCCAGGAATTGCAGAAGAGGTTTTCTGGCCTAGGATGTTATTTGTTTATATTTTTATTAACTCAATCATGAAATCACTCTGGATATCTGAACTTTAAGAAGCAAGCATCACAGATTCTAATTTCTAACAACAGCCCTCTCTCCCCCCTTCCCAAGAAAGAACCCAACCCCACAATATCACATAAATCTCCGAAGAGTTCTGCCCTCTTTTGATTCCTCATTTCTGGAGAATGGCAGCCGAAACTATATGACTTCTTGAATGTCACACATCATGTTATTTTAAAAATAGATTATGTGGGGCTGTGTATGTTCAATTTAAAAGAGGTTGAAGCAAAGATGCTCAGCCTCCCTCCCTGAAATGGCCCAGTTCTCAGTATTGCACAGAAACAGCCTCTCATTCTATGATATGTAGATTCATCACTAAAATTAAATTAATGCTCCAAATTAACTTCTTCATACATTCCCCTTGTGTACTGTCTTAAATTAAGTTCCTTTACAGTCTTTGCAGAGAGCTTTTCAAGCAATCCCAGACTATCTTACTGCAATTAGAACTGAAGCAAGATTCTGCAGTTGGAGAAGCAGACTGCAGGCATCTTATTTCATGGACTGTACTATTTGCAGAGCAATCCGCTGGAAAGCCAAGCAACTGTATCAGTGTACAAAAATCCCGTAGCAAGAATAATACCAAAGGGAGGAAATAAAATCTAGACTCACCTTGGACCTCCCCATAAATCTCATAGTCGATTGCCCAGAGCTCGGAAGAAGCCATTGTCCGGTCCAAGTCACGGGAGCTGACAGCAGCTTCCAAAGAGACTGAGAGGGGGTATGTATGTGTGCTATCTGATCTGCTACACTGCGGTTTGACCAGCCTGCATTACTAAATTCAGCAGTAGGATTGAAAGCAATGTGTGGCCCACCTGGAACAAGGAACAGGAAGAAATGTGTTTTGTTATTCAGTCATAGTTAACTATGTGCTAAATCATCTACTTTGTATGCAGAAAGACATTTCCAATGTCTCCAAGCAGAGATGGGGAATCTCCTGGCAGAAACCTTGGAGGATGATTATCAGTCTGTATCAGTGCTAGTTTAGATACAGGAAGGCAAGCCAATATCTCTTTTTAAACCCACCTTCACAATAGCTGTATAGGAAGGAACTTTTGTAGGGAGACAGCAAAAAGCTGATTTACATTAATAACTTTAAGGAAACTTGCTCTCATCTTATATTTTAGCAATTGATTGCTTTTAGCAAATTATTGCTATGGGCTGGAAAAGGACACCTCTATGTTAATATTTTATACAAGATCTAGGAATGAGATTTCTAAAAAAATGTTTACAAATACCAGGAAGGCTATTCTCTGACTCTTCCTCTCCATCTTCCTATTTTTTTGTAAGTATGAGAATTTATAAGAGGGAGAATGATAAATAGTTGCAGACATTCTTTTAGTTACATGGTATACAGCCCATGGTACATTCAACAAAAACAAAATGTGCACGCATTTGTGAAAGAACTGTGCCAATCTCAGCCTCCATGAACATGCGTGGGCCTCACACTGAGAACTGCCAACTCAAAATGTCAGATTAGAGAGATTCAGGATCTGTTCTAAGTGTTTGAAATAAGATGTATTTCCTCCTATTCCGTGTGCTGATGTTAGATCAATGGATTGTCTTTTTTTTTTCCTGTTCAAGCATTTTAGGTCACGTTCTGATAGTCCAAGTACATTTCTGAGGAGCTTTATACCACTCAAATAATAGTCTATTGGTCTAAAATTTTATGAAATCTTATGGCCATAGAGGTCAATTATACCGGTATCACTAATATCTTTCAATGGGGACGTTTGTAGCTGTACAAATGCGATATTTAAAAATGTTGTCGTATATATTTATTTAAATTCACCATAGCTTTCTTTCTTGAATGGTATGGAGAATTTTAAAAAAGTAAAAATAAATCATCACAAACTTGGACTGGTACTGGAAACAGCAGAACCTAACTGTTTGAAAGTGGGGATCACATGACCCCAGGATATTGCAACTGTTGTAAGCACGCAATTTGTTCATGAGTCTGTGGGGATGCTGTGTCAGTCATAGGTGCGAGGATCTATACTAAGTAATTTTTTTTCAGTGCTGTTGTAACTTAGAATGGTAGCTAAACATGAGGCAACTTACACAGACAAGTTTAAAGAGGCATATTTAGATGCATTTTAATTTCTAATGAATTAAAATAAATATAAGACTATTAGTGTATTTTTTTTTCTTAAAGGAACTTATTAGTCTCATTGGTGTCAAACTTGAGGCATCACATTGCCATCATGTAACATTGCGTGGTGTTTTTTCCCTTCACAGAGCTAGGGTGGGTGTGGCTTGCATGTGACGCATCCAGCCTACGGACTGCCAGTTGACACCCCTGGTCTAGTTGCTAGCTTGGTAATGGAAGGAACTTGTTCTGGTTTCCATTCTCACTTTTTGTATGCTTTACTATAGTGCATTGGTTTCTTAAAGCATAACGCTAAATTAACAGCATCAGAGTGAGCAAAATAAAGCTTTGCATCATTTGGTCCTCACAGGTATGACCGCTGCAGCATCCCCACGGTCACATGATCAAAATTCAGGTGCCTGGGCAACCGCCACATTTACCACAATTGCAGCATTCTAGACTCATGTCATCTATTGTTTGTGACCTTCTCATTTAAACCAAGAAGGAAAGCCGGACTTTGCTTGATAAGTGTTGATTCACTTAAGAACTGCAGTGATTCACTTAGCAACCATGGCATAAAAGGCTGTAAATTTGAGCATGACTCACTTAAGAACCACCTTGCTTAGAAATGGAAATTCTGGTCCCAATTGTTGTTGTAAGTCAAGTCTACCTGTATTTATATAACATGAGGGAATAAAAGAGAATGGCAGTTAAGAAATATGAAATATAAACAAACAAACACACACCCATTCCTCAATAGGTAATGCTAACAACTGCAGTGATTTGCTTAATTTGGGGTGCAATGGAAAGTGTTGCTTGTCCCCTATAGAGCCCTCCATGATCCAGGGCCTGGTAATTTGAGGGTTATGGTCTGTGTCCTGTGCCATTTGCCCATTTTGTGCCACCCGAGTTGGCACATTTCAGAACCTCTCAATCAAGCAGTGCTACCTGACTGGAGCCAGGAATGGACCTTCTCAGTCATGACCTCTGTCCTCGGGCGCTCTTTCCTCCCCAAGACTGAAATGCCCCCCTTTATGCACCCTTCAAAAGATCCTGGGGTTCGGATGGGGCTGTGGGCTTCCCCAGGGAAAGATTTGGCCCTGTGGTAAGATTGGCAGCCAATAATAATTGCACTGGTGTGTTGATAACCAGTTACAGTTTCTTTATGCATCTAATTATATTTGGCCAATAACCTATTCTATTCTATTTCTATTGTATTTTATTCCATTCCATTCCATTCATTAGAATTTATCAAACAAGAATTAAAAAAAATACAATGACAGGGACAATAGGCACATTATTCTATTCCTCCATATTCTATATCTGTACTAATATTTTTTACTCTTATTTTTTACTAATATTTTTTATGCTTCCTTCTTCAGAGAGCAGCTTGGTGGGGTCTGTTTCGAGGATTCGTTTAAGCTAATTTCCCCTCAGCCTGAGCCTTTCCAGAAATGGGGCAGCTTCAGAGAATAACAATAATAATGATAAGAAAAAGTACAGCGGGCTGAAAAAGAGGGGTCTGGATGTCACCGTTCCCGGTAACTTCGTTTTTTGTTTTGCTGTTATTTACCGTTGAGGAATGGAGGGGGGGGGGGAAATAAAGGGGAAAAAAAATAACGGAGCTCAAAGAAGCTGTAACACTACGCCTGAGGGAAGCGACGCGAGATTTGGCGGGAAAACGAGTCCGCGCGTGCGCGTACCAGGGCGCGTGGGGCGCGCTAAGAGAGGACGGGAAGAGAAAAAAGGAGGACGCGCGGAGGCGCTCAACCCCATCCCTTCCCCCCCTCCCCGCCCCATCCCGAGGCGGAGCTGGGCGGGAAAAGGAAGCCGAGCCATGAAGGGGAAGGCGGCCTCGGGCGTGCGGATGGTGCGCGCGCCTGTGAGGGGGGCGAGGGCGCACACAGATATTATTAGTGATACACATATACCTGTTTTTAGACATACTGACACCCACACATCTATACCATATATGGATTTATATATAAAATTACACATAGATATAGACACGTGCACTCCCACTCATATGTTATGCACCCACATACATATAGACACTCCCACATACATGTACACGTTTGCATATTTATGTAAATATAAACATGTTTATCACATATGTACATATATACATGTACTATACACATTTAATATATTCAAGATATTTTTCTGTAGGTATTTAAAATGGACTGATTAATACACATATGTAATATATGTGTGTACAGCATATATATTTACATGTGCATGTTATGGATATGTATATACTGTATTTTTCTTTTGACAGCGGGCATCAGTATTTCATTTTTTAATGTATTTCATACATTACACTCATATATAGGCATATATATACATATATAGATACACACATATACATACATGTACATACCAATGTACTCACACTAACACATTTAAACATTTATACATACATGATGCTCATGCACATGTTTGTAGATTAGTTAACAAACTTCAGAATGAAAATAACACTTTACCTTTTGTCCCCTTTAGCTTTGGAAACTCGACTTGCTTTAAGCAAGAGTTTGTGCTATATTTGTAATTGAACTTTTTGTTTAAATTTCAGCCAACTAACCTAGATATTGAGCCAGGTATCTCTGTGGTAGCATTTGAAGTAGGCCAATGCTTCCCCTAACAAAAGTTTATCCTCAAAAAACCCTAACACCTTGGCAGATATTCTATAAATAATCCAAATGGATTACAATCCAATATTACTCCTACTGATTTAAAACGCACGCTGGCAAATGTGTGGTCCGGTTTGGTGCTGGATCCAGTCTAGATTTTTACAAAAGAATCATTGGCCACAGTGTAATTTCACGAGTACATATTGGCTGGATTCAGCAAGGATAATAAGGATGCATCATACTTTGTGGTTCAGAATGTCGTGGAAACACAGACAGTGTATTTGCAAGCCATCACATTAAGCAAACATAATTTGCCTCTTGGGCCCCATGAATTTTAATGAACAATTTTGTTTTATTGTATTTTCTTATTATTTATTATTATTTCTCCTTCTTAGTTACAAAGTCTGCTTGTGTACGTTGCTTAGTTTTTATAGCAAAGTTTATATCAATGTATGATGTGATAAGATTTCTTTTGCAACTGGCTTGTTAACAGTCCTCAGCTTCTGTTTGAGGTTACGACAGTGCTGAAAAAAAGGATTTAAGACGGGTTCTTGAACTTAACGGCTATCGTATCGTATCTACAGTCATATAATTGTGATTTGGGCACTTGGCAACTGGTAGGTGTTTACAATTTTTGCAACCTTCCCAGACAAGCAAAGTCAATGGGGGAAGCTGGATTCATTTAATGTATGGAGATTCTCAGTCATCCAGGTTGTGGTTGTCCCAAAGGTGCTTTTTCAAGAGGCAACTGGACTTTCTGGGGTCTTTTTTGAAGATGTTTCCCTTCACATCCAAGAAGCTTTCTTCGATCTGATTGAATGGTGGAGAATAGAAGGATTTATATTCCTTGCAGACAGCTGGTCATCTGCATTCTTTTACAGAGTCACTGAGATCACTTGGAGGTTTATCTGTGTCCTCGTGGTCACCTGAGTAGTTTCAGCAGTTCCAAGAAGGCTCAACAACCAATTGCACTACCCAGGTGACCAAGGAAACAGAGACAAACCTCCAAGTGGACACAGATATACCTCCAACTGTCTGCAAGGAATTCCATTCCCCACTATCTAGATTCTAGTCAGAGCTAAAGAAGCTTCTTGTTTGAGAAGCAAAACACCTTCAAAGAATAAGAAGAAAGTCCAGTTGCCTCTTTAAAAAGTACCTTTGGATTCATTTAACCACTGCAGCAAAAAAGGTGGTTAAATCAGGTACGTGTCAGCTTTGGAATCATTATTAAAAGCTGCCACATAGCTGCGGAGAAATGGAGGGGGGTGATATTATTTGAGTAGCTTTCAGTAGACAAAATACATTCTTTAATAATTCAGGGTAATCTTTGGGATGCTGACAGTATGGTCACATGATAACTCACGTAACAACCTTATCCTCTAGCGATGGACATTCCTGCCCTAAATGTGGTCATAAACCAAGGACTAGTACTAATTAGTAATATAAATTAGTGTGTATATAATTTGTTCCTGCCTTTATTGTATTTACAAATAACTCAAGGTGGAGAAAACATCCAACATACCTTCCTCCTCTTATTTACCCCACAACAACAATGCTGTAAGGTGGGTTGGCCTGAGAGAGAGGATAATTGTCCAAAGTAACCCAGCTGGCTTTCATAGCTATGCCCAAACTTGAACTCATTGTCTTTTGCTTTCTGGCCTGGTGCCTTATCAGACCAAACTAGCTGGATGCCCTTGTGTTTTCAATTCACTCTGGAGTGGTTGGTACAGTATGATGGGCTAATAATAAGAATAAGAATAACAACAACAATAACAACAACAATAATAATAATTATAATAATAATAAGAAGCAGCCCCAGTGGTCTTCAGCTTCAGTAAACAATTTTGACATACTGAAAGTATTTTTGCTAGAGGTGGATTCTTCTCTTCCTTTAGAAAGCAGATGGCCAGCATAAGCAAATTAAGAATAACATTACTTCTCTTGATTAATTATATGATCAAAGGCAAACAGAAGATAATAACTCCTGGGTTGCAGACTATTTCTTCTGTTTAGATGTTGGGAAACCAGACATACAATTTGCAAGCTGTAGCTGGCTATCCTTTGGTCATGTCAGGCAGTCTGGAACTAAAGTGTTTATTTTTGTGTGTGCATCCAAACCAGTTCCACATCTTTCAAAACATCTGGATAATGTAAAGATAGAGTTCTTGGTGCCATACATCTTATTTTAATAGTGGAACAGCCTATCCCAGATTTTGACCTCTTTATTCATCTTAAAAGTTCTGAAAATAGAAACAGTCTGGGGATGCCTCCACAGAATGTCACAAGACCCATTCTTCCCTCCTAAGGAAGAAAACAACCAGGATTTTATTTAATAAGACAAGGAAGAAACTTGTAGCTTATAGGAAAGTTTGAGATCCTTGTTTCCTTTTGCTTAAAAATAAACTAATATAACTTTTCCAGTAACCAAGAATCACAGCCATACAAATACAGTACTAGAATTAGTAGCTCAATATCCTAACTTAATTTAAGAAAGCTCCACAGATAAAGTATGGGTAAAAGGTAAAAAAATAACAAAGATTGGAGACCAAAATCTCTTTCTACTCTGGAGCTACACCCCTCATCGGTGTTAACCATTATAAATAATAATAATAATAATAATAATAATAATAATAATAATAAGGAATAATAATAAGGAATAATAATAAGGAATAATAATAAGGAATAATAAGGGGTATTGAGGATATGGATTCCAGATGAGCTGTACAGCTGTATCTTTATGTTGCTAAGCGAGGTATTTGTTAAGTGAGTTTTGCCCCATTTTACAACCTTATACACCACACCATTATAAAAAAGATGTTGAGACTCTAGAAAAAGTACAGAGAAGAGCAACCAGGATGATCAGGGGACTGGAGACCAAAACATATGAAGAACGGTTACAGGAACTGGGCATGGCTAGTGTAGTGAAGAGAAGGACCAGGGGAGACAGGAGAGCAGCCTTCCATTATTTGAGGGACTGCCCCAGAGAGGAGAAAGGGGGTCCAGCTATTCTCCAAAGCCCCCGAAGGCCAGACAAGGAAGAATGGATGAAAACTGACCAAGGAGAGATTCAACCTGGAAATAAGGAGAAATTTTCTGTCAGTGAGAACAATCAACCAATGGAACAGAAGTTGCCTTCAGAAACTGTGGGAGCTTCATCCCCGGAGGCTTTCAAGAAGAGACTGGACTGCCATTAGTCAGAAACGGTGTAGGGTCTCCCGCTTGGGCAGGGGGTTGGACTAGATGATGTATAAGGCCCCTTCCAACTCTGATTATCTGTTATCTTTCTTCACAGAAATGTTAAGCGAATCATAACAGTTGTTAAGTTAATTACATGGTTGTAAAAGTTAATGTGGTTTACCCATTGACTTTGCTTGTCAGAAGGTCACAAAAAGGTAATTACATGCTCCCAGGACCGTCATAAATGTGAGTTAGTTGCCAAGTGTTTGAATTTTGATCACATGGTCATGGGATGCTTCAACAGTTGTAGGTGTGAAAAAAAATGTTCATAAGTCAATTTTTCAGTGTTGTTATAACTTTCAACAGTCAGTAAATGAACTGTTGGTGATCATATGATCCTGGAATGCTATAATCGTCATAAATCCAAGCTGGGCTAAAATTTTGATTATATGAATGGAGGGACCCTGTGATGGTCATAAGTGTGAGGATAGACATAAATCACTTTTATTAGTGCCATCGTAACTTTGAATAGTCACTAAATGAATGGTTGTAAGTCAAGGAATACCTCTATGAAGAAAAAGGTAATTGAACTTCTCCAACACTTCTCCAGTTTGTTTCCATTTTCCAATAAATTAAATTGAAGGGGGCATCCATAGCTTCCTTTCATTCCTGCTAAAAAGAAATCAAAACATGGCATGACAGTAAATTTTGGCATTATGATAATTTCCTGCCTGAAGCGACATTTTTGTGAAACAGAAAACAGTGTTCCTAGGATTGCAAGGAGAGACTTTAATTCCTATTTTACTTCCTTTGTGCTTGTCCTTGTGTTTTTCACAAACATTCTTTATTTCCTATTATTTATTAAACATTCGATAGGGTTCGCTTCCTTTGTTTGCCACTTTCCATTTTCCTGCATAAGATTAAGAACATCTTATAATTCAATGGTTTTAAGGAAGCAAACCAACCTAATAAACCTCCCTCAGTAATAATTCTGTAAGAATAAGGAGCTAGATGGAGACAGACTGAATTTAAAAACAGCTGAGCAGTAACAAATAATGTTTTTCTCATCTTTTACAACAAAGCCATATTTGGGAAATCAGTTAGAAATTTGCTAGTTGGCTAGTATACTACACAAAATGAAATCATGGAGGTAAAAGGAAAAACAACAGTTAAATAAATCTAAAATTGGAGAGTTGATTTAAGATTGGAACATTGAAAAATGTTTTAGGAAGGGGAACCAAACACCAGCAAAACTGATGCCTTCATTTATTGTTCAACTTCTAGCATCACTCGTCCATTTTATACTACCAGGCCTCCCATTTCAACAATAGTTTTAGTTTTGAGGCTCAAATCTTCTCTATATATAAAAGCAAACACCACTCAGGCATCATTACAAAATCTCCAGAACCATAAAACCTACAAACTTGAAATTTGGCCCCTAGGTTCCCCTTGGCTTCTATGGGCTCACTAAGAAAGAATTTTTCAAAATGACCATCAGAGCATGAGTATTTCCTATGTTACTTTTATTATTATTATTAACATGCTCTGATGCTCAGGAGTTCTACTCCCCCTCCCCTCTTCCAAATGCAAAACACAGCAGAGAGGAATTTCAGTTTCAGTTTTAGTTTCAGAGTACCTAGCACCCAGGCTCCTTGCTATCTCCTTCATGCTCACACAGCAAATGATGTTTCAGTTTCCAAACAGCCCTCAACTCACACACTGACAGGATACTAGCCAGATGAATACCGATGGATGGTGGGAGGCAGAGGCAGAATTTTTCTCCTCTTATTTTCCTCCCCAAAAACTAAGCCCAACCATACAGTTTCGTAGCGAAGCACAGGTATCGAGCTAGTGAAGATATAAAGAACACTGTTGTTTCTCAAGCCAGAATATGTTGTTTATAAATTTTGCCTGCTAATTTACCTTTCTTTCTTTCCTTTTAGGTTTTAGAATTTCTAATCATACAACTTCAGGGTGAACAGTCAGAAAGATCTTCCGTGCGCGAAGGAACAATTGTGATTTCTTTGGACATTCAAGATTCTCCCCAGCGTGTGAACCAGTCGCACTATGCTGCAATTAGTGAGTATGATTCAGATTTACCTTTCTTTCAGAATGGTTATTTTTTAGGAAAATAGAATAGAATTCTTTATTGGCCAAGTGTGGTTGGACACACAAGGAATTTGTCTTGGTGCAAATGCTCTCAGTATACAGAAGCTAGGCAAAGCAACTAAGAATGACCCTCCTCCTTTCAGGTGGCATTTTAAATTTACAGGTTGTCCTTGACTTAACAATCATTTGTTTAGTGACCATTTTAAGTTTCAAAAGCACTGAGCAAAATGTCTTATGACCATTTTTCATACTTACGACCGTTGCAGCATCCCCATGGTCACGTGTTCAGAATTCAGGCACTTGGCAACTGGCATGTATTTATGGCAATCGCCCTGTCCCTAGATCACGTGATCACCATTTGTAACCGTCCCAGCCAACTTCCAACAAACAAAGTCAATAGTGTATGTGGAGGAGTGGGAGTTAGACTTGCTTAATGACAGTGAGATTTATTTAACAACTGTAATAATTTGCTTAACAACCGTGGGAAAAAAAGATTATAAAATGAGACACAACTCACTTAATCACTGCCTCACTTAGCAGTAGAAATTTGGGGTTCAGTTGTGGTCATAAGAGCCATGGTGGCGCAGTGGTTAGAGTGCAGTAATACAAGCTACTCTTACTGCAATTTGGCAGATCGAATCCCACCAGGCTCAAGGTTGACTCAGCCTTCTGCCCTTCCAAGGTGGGTAAAATGAAGACCCAAATTTTGGGGGCAATATGCGGACTCTGTAAACCGCTTAGAGAGGGCTGTGTCAAGCACTATAAAGCGGGATATAAATCTAAGTGCTGTTGCTCTTGCTATAAAAGTCTAGGTCTGCCTGCATGCATGTGTCTTGCAATCCCCAATAAGTAAACTTAAGAGGTAAGTTTATGTTCCTACAATGGGTTGAGCACAAATAATACAGCTCAAATTTAGCCTTGCCACAAACTTAAACAAAATAAATAACAACAGTTCTTTGATTTGTTCCCTGCAGTTGCCGCAAAAGGGGATTTATGCCAAAAACTCCTCAACGACTTAACATTCAGAGGTAAATATTTTAACCTTATTTCAGATTTTAAAAAATGATTTTTAAGCTAATCCAGCCTAGCATTCATTTCTCACAACCACAAATAAGTTTTAACCAGAACAAAACAATATTTTTATAACTTGAATAGAAGTATGAATTCACCCAACTTCTGAGTGTTTCCTGAGTCATCCTGTTGCATCTGAGTTGTTTCCTCATAATGAAGTTGCCTTCAAAAATTGGAATAAGAGCTGTGCTGTGTTAAATAAATTGATAATCTTTTAAAACAAGATGATTGAGACCTTGTTAATTTTTGTTTTACTTTATTTTTTACTTACATACTTTTTGAAAAGAGATGTGTAACAATGCAATGCAATATAATATGCCGTGTAATATAGGAGTAGATGGGTTCTGAGATACCTAAAAGGATATGAATGTTCAAGCTGCACTGCAGACATTGTAGGAGGGGAGGCAAGTCAGTTTATGTTAGCCTCAAATCATGAGAAATCTGGTAGATCTTTTCAACAAATTTTAATAAAAGGCTCTAAGCTTTTATGAGTTGCAGCTCACTTCATGAAAGCTTATGCCTTTTAATGAAATTTGTTAGTCAGAAAAGGCACTCCTGGTTTCCTTCTGATTTATTCATACAACCATTTCATAACTATTCCTGTACAAATTTTTCAAAATTTGAATTTGAAAATATAGCATTATCTCTTGGCTAATCAATATGGTACCTTTTGATTAACGTTTTTGGAGTTGGGCAACTAATAACTTTAAGCAAACATTTGTATGTATGTTTGTGTGTGTCTCTCTACAGGTAGTCCTTCACTTATAACCATAATTAGCTCAAATAATTAATATTATTTGAGATTTTAAAAGTGCTTTGCTAAGCAGGATGGTTGTTAACATGAATTGTATCCGATTTTATGGCCTTTACTGTCATGTTGTTAAGCAAATCACTGCAGTTTTTTAGAGAATTTTATGTTCCTTAAGCGAATCCAGCTTCCTCCATTCATCTTGCTCGTCAGAAGCCAGCTAGGAAATAAATACACGCTGGTTGCAAAGCACATAAATTTTGATCACATAATCATGGAGATTCTGTGATGGTCATAAGTGTATATGTCACTTGTTTCGGTGCCATTGTAACATCAAACGCTCATTAAACAAATAATAGGAAGTCGAGGACTGCTTGTATATTAAAAGGCTTAAATAACCCTCCTTGCTGCAGCTTGCTTTTTTGTATCAACTGATAGAAGGGAATCTTAAATATTCATGCCTGTTGTTTCGAGAGCAAAAATTCCTTGTTTGTCTTGCAGAGTTTGTCTCCTAGAACTGATTATTTCCTTCCACAGAAATAGAAAGTGTACTGCCTTTCTGCCAGAGAGGTGTTCTGCATGGAAGTGGATGTTCTCATGAATCTCTGCCTACTATGCCTTTTCAGCTTTCCTTTCAGGTTAGCCTACACCACAATGAGCATCATTAGAATGATAGGGCTAGAAAGGACCACGGAGGTCTTCTAATTGAACCCCCTTCTCAAGGCAGAGAGCTTTATACCATCCTAGTCAAAAAAATGCTTGTCCCTTCTCTTCTTGGAAATCTTCAGTGATGGAGCACCCACAACTTCAGGAAACAAGTTATTCCATTGATTAATTTTTCTCATTTGTCAGAAAAAATCATCCTTACTTCAAGGTTGGGTCTCTCTTAAAAAAGCTTCCATCCATTACTTCTTGTCCTGCCCTCTGATGCCCTAGAGAACAACAAGTCAATCCCCTCTTCTTTGTGACAGCCCCACAAGTTCAGGAAGACAGCTCTCATGTCCCCTCTAGTCCTTCTCTTTGATAGGCTAGACATGTTTATCTCCTTCAACTGCTGAAGGAACCAATGGACAGGTGTTCTTGGACCAGGGGTGACATGAAAGCAATGATCCAATATTTGAGGGGCTGCCACAAAAAAGAGGGGATCAACCTATTCTCCACGGCACCTGAAGGGAGAACAAGAGGAAGTAGGTAGAAACCAATCAAGAAAAGAACCAACCTAGAAATAGGAAGAAATTTCCTGACAGAACAATAAGTGACCAATGACAAAGCCAAGAAGGTGGCTTCATTCTAGCCAAGTTTTAAAGTTCTCCTCCACAGAAAGAGAAGGAAGAACAAGAAAAAGGAAGAAGGAGAAGAAGAAGAAGAAAAGAAGAAGAAGAAGAAGAAGAAGAAGAAGAAGAAGAAGAAGAAGAA
>BLBF01000081.1:4835513-4846703 GCA_015471245.1 Laticauda colubrina
GAGGAGGAGGAGGAGGAGGAGGAGGAGGAGGAGGAGGAGGAGGAGGAAGAGGAAGTGGGGGAAGAAGAGGGAAAGAAGAGAAAAAAAATATTAGTGGAATAGCTTGCATTCAGAAGTTGTGGTTGCTCCATCATTGAAGATTTTTAAGAAGACATTTTATTTGTCCAGAATGATATAGATTAGAAAACTTCCAAGGTCCCTTCCAACTCTATCATTTTATTATTCTTTAATAATTTGTTTCTTCTTTTCAACACACACTTCCTCTTCAAAGAAAAGTCTCTGATTCTACATTGCTGGAATGATTTGCTGAGCAATAAACCTGTTCTGCGGAAGATTGAAAATCAATATTGGCGCTAAATCTTAAAATTTGTCCAAATATATGAACCCCGGTAGAAGCAGATAATAACTGCACAGCCAGTAAATAAAGGTGGCTCTTAGTTTTCTCTGATCCTGATAATTCTCAGCCCTCTTCCCCATCACTTTTTTTTTTTTTAAAGTCAAGTTACATATATAATGCCACATTGGGCTTGATCCAGAAAATAATACGGTTAACGTCTGTTCTCTTTGCCTCGATGATCTGTTCTCAGCACCCTCCAAACATCTGAGGAAGCTGTTCTAGAATCAGAATCTTCATGGCTCTTCCAGTGCCAGTTTTCACAGGCACTGGTGAAAAACAACAAATGCAGCTGTTTTTTTCTGGTGGCTCCTGATTTCGTTTCAGAAGAATGGTGGAGTAGAACAGTTGTTCTCAAACTACAGAACTGGAATCTGTTCCAAAATGGTTGGAGACATCATTTCCAACCCTGATGAAATCTGGGTTGTGAATAGGGGAGATTGCAGAATCAATCAATCAATCACAAATCCACATTTGACTTTGTTAATGCTGTAACAAGGTAAAGCTAAACCAATATCTGCATTTAGCATAACCATCTCTAGGGTCATTACTTTAGGTAGCCCTCAACTTCCAACAATTGGGAAAAGACTTGCTAAGCAAGACGGTTGTTCAGTGAATCGTGCTCAATTTTTTTTGCCCACTTGTTAAGCAAATCACTAACTTTACACAGTTGCAAAATGAATGATTGTAAATCAAGGATTACCTGTTTTACAATAGCAGTTGTAGTAGCTGCAGCTATGATAGTGGTGGTGGGGAAACCATCAAAGAGGATTATAAAACTCTGAATCTTGGAATTTCTTGGTGGGAAATCTCTTGAAAGTTACATTTCCAGAGAGAGAAAGGGTTCAGGGATCAGGAGTTGATCCTTGACCCTCTCAAGAAAAAAGGTGATTAATTATAAAGCTGATGTTTTATTTTTCGGGGTGGTTGTCCATCTTGTATGCACAAAGAAAGGCAAATCATCTCTAAAGTTCACAGAAAACTACTGGAGGAAAATAGTTTGTCAGAGTCAGAACAAAAGGTAGAATGCAGTAATGTTTCTAGCACAACTGGAAATACAATATTGTAATAGAGGCAATGCCCTAGATTCCTGCTTATCCTATGATCTGAGGACTAGGAATAGAAATTCTGAATAAAATTTGTTGCCTTAGCCACCTTTAGTGTGATATTTATAATATATATAAACGGAGGCTTGTTTTTCCCAAAATTGTTCAAATGCAGCTGAATGAATCTGAAGGTTTAGCATCAGTTTCACAAACTTGACCGAACAACATTGTGTTTGAAACTAGAGTGGGCTGTTTTTCTTTTTTACCTTGGGGGTTCAGGTTAAAGCTTTGGATTTAGTGGCCATGCCACTAGAGGGATGGATGAAAAGCCAATTGAAAAGTTTAATGACTGAAGGGGTGCAATAAAACTTCAGTTAAAGGTTTTGAAAAGGACATGTTAACTTTCTCCGTCTCTCTTTGGACTTTTCAGCTGTATGAGAAATCTGAAGTCCTGAAGGAAGACAGCATCGCATTGAAACAGTTCGTCCATAGGATCAGCCTCGTGCACACAACAGTAAGAGATTCCCTGGCATGCACTATGATTTGCTAAATATTATGTTGAGGTTTCCTCAGGATTAAATGACTACCTTCCAACTTAAAATCTGCAATGAGTTTCAAGAAACTGCCTATGTAAGAAGAGAAAATTCTCTCTATCCTGATCTCTGAAGCAACCTGGTTACCAGATCCAGCCTCAACTTGCCTCTGCTATTTTTAAATAATTTTATTTAATAAAGGGGGCAAATCTTATCAAAATCTAGTGATCATGACAGAATAGGGCTGTGGGATTTGATGCAACAAAAATGCTACTTTGCTTCATGTCACATTAAGCCATAGTTTTGCTAAAATTTTCAGAATATAACTTGGATCTGAGGGTGCATTTTGGGATATAAAGCTGCCTTTCTTGGGTGAGAATCCTTTCTATACAGACACATGTTATTTGAGGTAACAGCTGAACAGTAAATGTGCAGAGTTCAGGCCCTGCTGTCTCCAGGTGTGCTTGAAAAGGTTTTCTGCCTAAAATCCTAAATAATAAATTCAATAATAATAATAATAAATAATTTAAATAATAAATCCTAAATAATAAAACAGTCACTGTTAAATACAAGTAGTCCTTGGGCGTACAACCATATATTTGGCAACCGTCTGAAAAAAGTTATTTGGGGCCAGTCCTCACACTTATGACCATTGCACCTTCCCCTTAGTCACAGGATGAAAATTTGGACAGAATGTGTTTATGAGGATTGCAATAGCCTGGGGTCATCTGATCGCCATTTCCTGGCAGGCTTCCGACAACCAACATCAACAAGGGAACCTGGATTCATTTAATGACCACATGCTTCATTTAACAACTTCAGTGATTTGCTTAAGAATCCAGGCAAAAAAGATTGTAATTTTGGTTCCCTGGTTTAGCAATGGAAATTCTGGTCCCAATTGTGGTTGTAAACCAAGGACTGCCTATACAAAGTGGTACCAATATAAAGACTGTAACCTATTATGATTACTGTCTATATTTCTTATTTTGTGCCACTCTGCTTTTATAGATCACGTTCCATTACTGTGTAAAAGTTAACGGCAACATCTCTGCTGAGACATATAGGTAAGTAAACATCTACAAAGTTATACTAGCAGCTGCAGACTATATACTTAAACCATACAAATAAATATATATTGTTCAAAGACTTGATACGAAAATGCAATCATTAAACACTCCTTAAAGCAACAGCAACAGAAGGAATTTAATTCCAGGTTTGGTATAACTTTAAAACATTTGCTCTTCATGGTAAACTTGACTATTACTAAATACAACATCAACATTATTCGATTTAAGAAGTGGGACTTATGGTAAAGTAAAACCTATATCTTTTTTAAAAAAAAACCTTTGCAAAAAATGTTCCGTCTGGAACTCTAGTAAGCCAGATTCTGACTGGAGCTATGAGACTAAACAGAACAATTGATTCCTATCTGTCTATCCATTTTCTTTCCAGCTACAGTATACTTCAGCATTCTGTGGTTCTGGAACATCCTTAATCATGAATTTTTTTTGGGAAAGTGGGGATGAATTCATCCCTTTGTCTTTTCCAAGATTTTTGGCTTGGTGTCAGATTCAGGGCAAAAAAAGTCCATAAAATTGGATGCAACTTACTAAACAACCATCTTGCTTAATGATAGAAATTGTGGTCTCCATTGTGGAATTGACTTGCCTCGTCAGAAGCTGGCTGAGAAGGTTGCAACCCTCTTATCCTTTTGTAAGAGCTTAAGAACCTGGGGCCCCAATGGGGAACAGTACATGGGAGGTGGTTGATTGAGTAATGACAGATCCCACCTCCCTGCCACCCTCATTCCACTCGTGTCCTCCCCACAAGCCCTTGGTTTTCATTTATTCAAGTTTTAATGTACATACATACATACATACATACATACACACACATACACACACATATATATATATATATATTTGTTTTTTTAAGTTTTCGCGGGTACTTACATGTGTGCTGTTCAGCTTCCTTTGGGTATTATCCCACGTCATTGTAGTGCTTTTAAAGTTGTAGCTACAACTTTAAAAGCACTACAATGACGTGGGATAATACCTGAAGGAAGCTGAACAGCACACACACACACACACACACACACATATATATGCTGTTCAGCTTCCTTCGGGTATTATCCCACGTCATTGTAGTGCTTTTAAAGTTGTAGCAACATTTCAGCAGAATCTCATCTGCCATCATCAGGCTTCTGTACTGAGTTCGTATGTATTGAGTTCAATACTGCCTGATGATGGCAGATGAGATTCTGCTGAAACGTTGCTACAACTTTAAAAGCACTACAATTTACTTTATGGTAAGATGGATGACCAATAAATTCTATAACAAACAACTGAATAACTAAGTCAATAAGCAAACAAATAAATAAATAAATGGTGATTGTGTGACCCTAGGAAGCTGCAACCATTTAATTTCATGCCAGTTGCCAAGCTCCTAATTTTGATCATGTGATCGTAGTACAACAGTCATAGCTGTGAGGACTCAGTCATCAATCACTTTTTCCAATGTCTTCGTAACTTTGAATAGTCACTGAATGATTGGTTGTAAACTGAGGACCACTGTATTTACCTTAAAGGTAAATTTGTCCCAACGCTGTCAGATTTTTGCTCTCACTTTCATTTTCAGAAGCAAAAGATTCTCCTTTTTCCAGCTCACTACAGCTCCCAAATTGTCATGAATCAGTTGTTAAATGCTGACAGTCTAGCCTAGCCGCTATTTAGAGCTCAATTTTGCAGTGTTAAAGCCCAGCCACTTATTAAGGAGGTCTCTTATCTGGTGAGTGAACCAGTGGTAACCTTGTACTCCTTCTGGGAAGCTGATAGAGATTTCAGTCATTGAACATCTGCTAGCATTAGCACGGCCACTTCATGCATAATTAAAAAAAAGAAACAGGAAGTGCATCACCTAAAGAGAATATCTGGCAGGGAACCATCTGTTCTCTCAAGCTTTGTGGTGGGCATTTATCTCCAAATAGCCGGCTTGGCAGCACCCCAGGTAGGCATTTTACATCTATAGATTAATAGATTTAACTGCAACAAGTTTCTCCTTGGATTTTACAGATACAAGTAGGTAGGTTTGATCATAGATAGCGGCAGATATTTCTCTCTCTGGGCAGAAAGCTGTGAACTCTGCATTGGTGACAGGAAGGGCATCCTGCCAGTAAATACTCAGCTCCATTCAGTTGCCTCAACTCCGGGATCATTAGAAGACAAACAAAAACAACATTCAACTTACAACATTCATTTCGTGACCGTTCAAAGATGCAACAGCATTGAAAAAAAGTGACTTAGGACCATTTTTCACACTTACCACTTGCTGCAGCATCCCTGTGGTCACATGATCAAAATTGTGTCCTACATCAAGGATTACCTTTACTACTCTAAAACTACTTCTACACATTCATGCTTTGGGCTTGTTTTCAATAGTTCCTTTTGCCTAAACTGAAACAAGGTTTGCCTACACCAAACATGGTTTATTTGAACCATGGTTTGTTACCTAAGACACAATGAGGCAGATTTACACCCAAGCCTTAACATGAACCCACATTATGGCTTCTGATCTGTAAACTTCTGGTTGCAATAGCAACTGGAAGTGCAGCAAATCCAGGGAAATATTATAAAAGGTCTTCCATGTTGTTTAATTGGTGTTCTCATTTGTAATTATGATAAGCGCAGTGACTTTTCTGACATCTCCTTCTGTGCTTCAGCCCAGAAGGGAAAATCAGCACATGTTTGCCAGATGGAACCAGGTTACTTAGTGATGGGAGACATTTTATGAGGTAAGCAGTTGGGGGAAAGAATTTCTCCTCCAGAGGCTGATTAATGGAGGGGCTATAAATACAAAGGCATTCTTAAAACCAGATTGTGGAAACGGAGCCCAGCAACAATTTAAAAAATTAATCAGTGGAAACAACTTTCCTCCAGAAGTTGTAAATGCTCCAACACTGGAAGTTTTTAAAAAGATATTGGATAACCCTTTATCTGAAGTGGTTTAGGGTTTCCTGCCTAGGCAGGGGGGTGGACTAGAAGACCTCCAAGGTCTCTTCCAACTCTGTTATTCTATTCTATTCTATTCTATTCTATTCTATTCTATTCCATTCCATTCCATTCCTCTCCCCACCCCTCCCCTCCCCTCCCTTCCCCTCCCCTCTCCTCTCCCCTCCTCTCCATTCCATTCCATTCCATTCCATTCTGTTTGTTCCTAGATTTGAACAGCTGGGGGATCATTGTTTTTGCCAAGATGTGGAAGATCTAGTTTGAGAAAGTCTAATTAATTCAAAATTTATTAGTCCTTAATAAAAAATAAACTGGGTTTATGCATCCTGTGAAATCCTAAACCAATTTGGTTGTTTGGAAGCTGATTCCTAGTTAATGTGTGGACAAGTAATTTATCTTGTCCCTATGACAATCCACACCTTTTCCATAGACTCAGTAGTTGGCTACATCCAATCCCATCAACAGGTAGTCCTTAAGTTACAACCATTCATTTAGTGACTGTTCCAAGTTACAATGGCACTGATGCTTGACAACTGGCTCACATTTATGACGGTTGCTCTGTCATGCTTTTCTGACAAGTCAGTGGGGGAGCCAGAATCACTTTAACAACCACTGCAGCGAGTCACTTAACAAATGTGTCACGAAAGGTGGTAAAAATGGGACAAAAATCCACTTAACAACTGTCTTGTTGAGCCACAATAATTTTGGCATCAATTGTGGTTGTAAGTCGAGGACCACCAGTCGCTGCAGAAATAGGGACTGGAAGGGTTTCAAAGGAACACCTATAAAAGGGAGTTTCCTAGACTGCACTGCCCCCTGGTGGTTGGGGAAGCAAAAGGTTGGTGGCCTGGATTTTGGCAATGATCAATGAGGAGAGACACTGGATTCCTCTTCACATGTTCCAGTGTAGATTCCCATGACCTTTTTTAGATTCCATAATCCACACTTAAAGCCTGATCATCATCATTCATAGAAATATATCTATATTTAATATACCATTCATTTATCTGTTTAATATGCTTTAATATATGTTTAATGTAACACTTGAGACTGGATGACAATTTGTCCAGAATGGGACCAGAAGACTTCTCTCCAAGGACCTTCTGTTATTCTATGTCCCATTTTGGTTTAAGAGTGTCTGTTCTATAGGAAGGAGCAGATTCCAACACCAGTCTAGCATAATTTTGGAATTTGTATAGAATGGAATGGAACGGAATGGAACAAATGGAATGGAAGAGAAGAGAAGAGAAGAGAAGAGAAGAGAAGAGAAGAGAAGAGAATATGAAGGGACCTTGGAGGACAACTTCAATGTCATTTTAAATATATACTAACCAGCATACATTAAAATGAAATTTCATCGCATTCAGTTCTCAGAAGACAGAATAACACAATTGAAAGGGATTTCGGAGGTCTACTAGTCCAACCCCTTGCTCAAGCAGGAGACCCTATACAGTTTATATACCATCAGTCTAATCTGTTAATTAATTAATTAATGCCATATGGGTGGAAAGCCTGGCTATAAATTGAAATAAGTAAATCAGCTCTAAAGGATCCTGACATAGAGAAGCAAAGCATCTTGAAATTTGCTTGCCCAAATTTTTTGTTTAATAGTTTGAAACCCGGTAAAGGGCATTCTCCTTTGGAATCTAGGTCCACGCAACTGAGACTTACATATCTCACTGTGGGAAAAACATTCTGTGTTGGCTCTTCATTTGCTACTCTTTTTTTAAAAAAAAAGTTTGATTCTTACACAATTTTATCCTTGAAAATTATGCTTTCATGATGCTATAAACCAAGCTGTGCATTTTATCAAAAAAAATGAGATGGTTAAATAAGTGTGATTTTAAAATACATATATTTCTATACCACTGTGCTGCAGAATAATCTTGAGCCATTGGTGTACTGAAATAAAACAAATGACTGCATTTTCTTGCTAACTAACACATTCTTTTTTTTCTCTTTTACAATCTTTCATCTCCCATTAATTAAGATAATTATTCAACTAACATACAATAAAACAATTTTTAAATTATTCTGGAAGCTGAATCTGTTCTACACAGCAATTCATCCACATTTATCTATGAAGAGTTTGCTACTGTTAACAGCTTGATTTTTAAAAAATGTAAACTGAAAATCAAGTGAGTGAACTCCATCTCAACTTGTCACCCTTTAAATATGATGGACAATAGGTCTCCAAATTTGATGCTTCCCAACATGTGTGAAAAGGATTATTACCAAAGGGTGATCTTTCACTAATCTGTTATTAATTTATAATTTATTTCCTTCTGTTTTCCATCTCCATTTAACCCCACTCCTTCCTTCCTCCCTACCTCCCTCCCAGGTCAGAATTCAGGGCCGTAGTCCCATCCTGTGATAAGATCCACCTTGTGACTGGTGAACGAGTCAATCTGTTCATCCCAGATGAATTAGTAGAAAGAGGTTTCATGGGTGCATTGAGTCTCATACCTGCGGCATCCCTGTGTCCCTGTCAGAAATCTTTCCCTAACCAGCCTGCGAAGATCATTGCTGCCTCTGTATCCTTTCCTGTGATCAGTGATCAATAAAAGAGACTTGAGGGGATGTTTTAACTTGCAGTTGCCTGGGCTTGCAAACTATAAAGAGGGAATTATTTGGCCAAGAAGAATGATTTGAACTAAAACATGTAGCCATGTGCGTTTTTGACATATAATAAAGCAGAGGTGTCCATCCTTGGCAAATCTTGTGGGTTTCCATCTCCCAAATTTGAGGGAGCCATACCTCCATATTTTTTCCAGTTGAATGCATTCTCCTTAAATATTTGGAGATTTTTTTTTCCTATTCAGAAGTATGTCTTGTTGAATTAAATACGTAAAAGCTTATTTCCAGGGAGTCTAAGATTGTACCGTTTATGTAGCCTATATTATCTTGATCCAGCTTGGTCTAGTGGTTAAGGCATCAGGCTAGAAGCTAGGAGACTGAGTTCTAATCCTGCCTTGGGCATGAAAGCTGGCAGGGTGACTTTGGGCCAATCATCGGGAGAAAGTGAGTTCTAGCCCCACAGATTACCAGCAGATTACAAATATTTAGTTTCCCATCAATTTCAATCCGAGAGCATTTAGTAGATTTCTGTTTTGTTAGCTATAGAACAGAGTTGGAAGGGACCTTGAAGATCATCTAGTCCAACTCCCTGCACGAGCAGGAGAGTGTGTTCCATTTCAGACAAGTGGCTGTCCAGTTTCTTCTTGAAAACCTCCAGTGACAGGGCACCTACAACTTCTGGAGGGAAGTTTTTCCACTGATTAATTGTTCTAATTGTCAGTAAATTTCTCCTTAGTTCTAAGTTGCTTCTCTCCTGGATCAGTTTCCATCCATTGTTTCTTATCCTGCCTTCAGGTGCTTTGGAGAATAGATTGACTCTCTCTTCTTTGTGGAAACCCCTCAGATACTGGAATATCACTATCATGTCACCCCCATTCCTTCTTTTTACCAGTTATAGCTTATAGTTATTATATATAACTGCAGTTATACATATACAACTATATCTAACTATATACATATATATAAATAGCTATAGTTATGAGAGGTTTGCTATTGTCTCAAGACTGGATTAAGTTAAAGAAAGAAAAGCAGCATCAAAACTAATCACATCAGCATTCCATGGTGGTCCCCATTCATTGGCCTTCAGATGAATTTTTTTCTCTAGCCAACAATATATATATTTCTTTATGATCCAGCTGGGCTGCCCATATTGTTTTCTGCAGAAGAAGTCTCGTATTCTTTCTTTGAAGATCCTTCATGCTTCGCATCATGGGGCAACTACGCCTACCAAGCCACCCCAAATTCAGCTGCATGTTGCAAAACAGGTAACCCATGTATGTATGTGTCATCTGCACGATGCTCTCGCTTTCAGTTATCCAGTCTGAACGTGGGAAAGCTGTTTAAGAATGAACTGCATGTGCACTTTTTCAGGGAACAATCTCGGGAGCAGGCCAGCCCTGAAAATAAAACAGTGACCTGACATGTTTATTTTCAGTGTAATAAAATACTGTCTGGTTGCTTGCCTCATTTATCCTCATGAGAACTCTGCACAATGCACATGAGGTGTAAAATGACAGGGAGCTCACCCCCCCCACCCCCCACCCCCGGAGAACATCACAGCTGAGTCCACAAACCATCTGCTGTGCAACTCTGGTTGGGGGTTCAGAAAGCTCCTCTGCGGATCTAATCTTTTTTTTTTTTTAACAAGTTTTATTCAATTTTTCACACTGCAGATACTAAAAGGCTCTTTTCAGTGGACAACATATTTCTGGGTCATCACTTTTACATGCAAATATGACAATAGTTATAAGTTCATTTTTTACATTCAACTTCCTATCTTATCCAATTTTTACTTAATTCTATTATTACCTTTTCCATTTGAACTTTTACATAAAAAAGCAAACAAATTAATCCTGATCTCTAATATTAATCTCAATCTAAACATTATCTCGTTTCATTTCAATTATTTCAAGTATAATTCTTAAACATTAATATTTATTTTAAGAATAAGGATCTGTGGATCTAATCTTGAAATGCTTTAATGTATGTACGTACAGGTAGCCTTCAACTTTCAACCACAATAGAGCCCAAAATTTATGTTGCTAAGGGAGACATTCGTTAAGTGAGTTTGCCCCATTTTGTGACTTTTCTTGCCACAGTCCTAAAGTGGATCACTGCAGTTATTAAGTTGGTGACATGGTTGTTGAGTGAATCTGCTTCTCTGTTGACTTTGCTTGTCAGAAGGTCGCAAAAGGGGATCACGTGATCCCGGGATACTGCAACTGTCATAAATAGGAGTCAGTTGCCAAGTGTCTGAATTTTGATCATGTGACTATGGGGATGTGGCAACTGTCATAAGTGTGAAAAACTGGTCGTCAATGTGAAAAATGATCATTGTAACTTTGAATGGTCACTATATGAACCGTTGTAAGTCAAGGACTACTTTTACCAGGAGTAAGTTCGCAAAGGCAAACTGCATGAGGTTATCCAGCCAATAAATTGTAATTCTCTGGAACTGAAGGGAAATCTGTAGTCAGGAGCTCCCTGTATTTGGTAATATAGATAGATAGATAGATAGATAGATAGATAGATAGATAGATAGATAGATAGATAGATAGATAGATAGACAGATAGTTAGATATAGACAGAGAGAGAGAGAGAGAGAGAGAGAGAGAGAGAGAGAGAGAGAGAGA
>BLBF01000081.1:4848471-4872177 GCA_015471245.1 Laticauda colubrina
AGAATAGAATAGAATAGAATAGAATAGAATAGAATAGAATAGAATAGAATAGAATAACAGAGCTGGAAGGGACCTTGAGGTCTTCTAGTCCAACCCCCTGCTTAGGCAGAAAACCCTATACCATTCCAGACAAATGCCTGTCTAATCTCTTCTATAAAACTTCCAGTGTTGGAACAGCCACAATTTCTGGTGGCAAGCTGTTCCACTGATTAATTGTTCGGACTGTCAGGAAATTTCTTCTTGGTTTTAGCAAGAGTGAATTCGTGGTACCACAAGTGAATTTGCAAAGGGGTAACGCATGGGGTAATCCAGCCAATAATTTGTAATTCTCAGGAACTGAAGGGAATTTTGTTGCAAGATCCAATCAGGGTTGATCACTGGGACCAGAGGTTTAGTCTTCCCATTTACCCCCATATTCGCAGGACAGAAACACACTCACCAATTCATCCCTCTTACATGAAGTGGTGTATTTGTGTCTTTAGCATCTGCATGTCATCCTTTGCTTCCTTCTCTCTTGGTGTGCTGCAGGGAACCGGCAAATGATTCTGTCGCATCTCTCGCCTATCCTCTTCTGCAGTGAGCAGGCTGTGAAAGGGGCCACCCAAGAACTGGTGAATGATGTCCTGCATCAACACTACAGACTATTCCAGGTGCGAAGCTCATGTGAAAAGGCCGAGATGGTTGAGGGCAGGGCCTGGGAGTAGAAAGAAGGAAGAATTTTATTTACTTGTTTTTTTGTTTCTTCAGAAAATTGACATAGCTGCTCAACTCACAGTGACTCTGGACAGCATAGAATAGAGTCGAAAATGAATAGAATAGAATAGAATAGAGAATAGAATAGAATAGAAAATAGAATAGAATAGAATAGAACAGAACAAAATATTGGAAGGAACAGAATAGAATAGAATAGAATAGAATAGAATAGAATAGAGAATAGAATAGAATAGAATAGAATAGAATAGAATAGAAAATAGAATAGAATAGAATAGAATAGAATAGAAAATAGAATAGAAAATAGAATAGAATAGAAAATAGAATAGAAAATAGAATAGAATAGGAAAATGGAATGGAAAAATGGAATGGATTGGATTGGAATGGAATGGAATAGAATAGGAAAATAGAATGGAATGGAATAGAACAGAATAGGATAATGGAATTGAGTAGAGTAGAGTAGAGAGTAGAGCAGAGCAGAGCAGAGCAGAATAGAACAGAATAGGAGTAGAACAGGAGAATGGAATGGAATGGAATGGAATAGAATAGAATAGAATAGAATAGAATAGAATAGAATAGAATAGAATAGAATAATAACATAGCCTACCCTAGCCAGAAAGGTCGTAAAATGGGGCAAAACTCACTTAACAGATGTTTCACTTAGCAACATAAATCTTAGGCTCAATTGTGGTCGTAACTCGAATACTTCCTGTATTCATTTGAACTGCTTGCTTCCTGGTTACCTGCACTTGACAGATAAGTAACCATCCCTGCCAGTTTCTACATTTTAATATTTTATTCCTACACTCCCCACAGTCCTTCTGTGAAGGAGACGGACAATTTCCAAATCCGATTAAAAAAAAACACACAATAAAATCCGTAGCACAATTATACCATGAACTATAAGGATGGAAGACATTTGGACCGTATTTTTGAGGCTGCTATGGGCTGTGACCCACTTGGCAGGACTCCTTGTTCTCCGCAGGAGCAGCAGAAGCTGGCATGTTCTTTACCCATCATGGTATCTGCCATTTCCAGAATAGTCTCGAGCAGCACCGATGGCGACTTCCGACGGAAGTGTCTCCATACCTTACAGGTACAGCCCAGATGTGGTAAAACATGCTTTAAATTAACAATTGGGATGAGAAAGGTTGTGTCGTATCAGGAATTGACCATGCCTGGCCACGAGTGAGGACATTAAATTAAGCAACTTCCAAACTACTAATTTAAGTGTAGCCTTAACTCTTGTCTCATGTTTACATCAGAAATACAGGTAGCCCTCGACTTCCAACAGTTCACTTAGGGACCGTTTAAAAGCTATGACGGCACTGAAAAAAGTGACTTATGACTGTTACAACCATTGGAGCGTTCCCATGGTCTCGTGATCAAAATTCAGATGCTTGGCAACTGACTCATATTTATGATGGTTGCAGCATCCTGGGGTCATGTGATCCCTTTTGCAAACTTCTGACAAGCCAAGCCAATCATTTAACAATTGTGTTATTAACTTAACAACTGCAGTGATTCACTTAGCAACTGTGGCAAGAAAGGTGGTAAAATGGGGGGAAATTAATTTTCTTGATTAGCAATGGGAATCTGGGGCTCCACTGTAGTTGGAAGTCAAAGATTAATGCCATAGAGAATTAAAGCTACATGTGCATTGTGTTAAAACAGGAGTGGGCAACTATGGTCCACTTTATGACCTGTGGACTTCAACTCCCAGAATTCCTGAGCCAGCCCCATGGTTCAGTTCTGGGAGTTGAAGTCCACAGGTCCAAAAGGTTGCCCATCCCTGTGTGGAAGCCATTTTTTGGTCTTGGAAGCTCTGAGGCTGCCACGTTCAGTGCCTGGGAATTTGGGAGGGGGAAATTTCATAGTGGGCATTAGAAGATCAGACACAGCAACATTCTTTCTCAGAGAATCAAGGACATGTTGCCCTGCACCTGGAGGGGAATGACTGGAAGGATGTCTCCAGTTAGGACGAAGATTTGATTGGACCATGTGATGGACTGATGGGTGCAGGGGATGGATCTTGGATTTTCTCCTTTGGGAAGGGAAAACCTGGAAGTCTCAGATTCGAATGAGCCAATAGGACAACTCTAATGATATGGAACTTTGAGGAGTTGATTGTCTCAGAGTTTCTTGGAACGCCGACAAAGAATCTCTCTCTCTTTCACCAGGTCGCAGACACTCAAGAATTCCAGGAAACCATCAGAGAGACTTTTAACAAAGTCATTCTTAAGCAGTGGAAGCCCAGTAACGCCTGTGAGATCAAAAAGGTAAACATCTGAAACCCACTTCCTCCCTTCCTCATCTTTGTTTAACGCCCCTCTGGACCTCACTGTTAAGAGAATGAAGGTTCAGTCGCTTACTGCGAATGCTTACAGATAGTCCTCAATTTATGATCCCAGTTGGGACCAGACTTTCTGTTGTTAAGCAAGGCAGTTAAGGGAGTCACGCCTGAATCTGCATCCTTTTTTTGCCCTGGTTGTTAAACCATTTATGGCAGTTGTTAAGTGAATCATTAAGTTGTTATGTGAATTTAGCTTCCTCCATTGAGTTTGCTTGTGGGAAGCTGCTGGGAAGGTTGCAAAAAAGAGATAGATAGATAGATAGATAGGTAGATAGATAGATAAGTAGATAGATAGATATAGATGGATATAGGTAGATAAATGATAGGTAGGTAGGTAGAGATAGATAGATAGATGATTAGATACCATAGATAGGGAAAGAGGGAGGGAGAGAGCGAGAGAGACAGACAGATGAATGGATAGAATTCTTTATTTACTATATTATTTACTCGCTATCACAAAAGGCAATCACATGACTTGGGGCTGCTGCAGTCATGGTAAATAAATGCTGGTTGCCAAGCACCCAAATTTTAATCACATAACCAACAATAATTCAGTTTTTTCAGGGCTGTTGTAACTTTGAATGGTCGGTTGTAAGTCGAGGATTACCTGTATTCCAATATCCAGCCAAGATCTCTTTCAGAAAATTCTATCAGTGAAACATCTGCACTCGGCATTGGTGGGTACTATGCAGTGACCAGGCTCATAACAGTTTCTGTCTTATAAAAATAATATAATGCAAAGATCAACTTCATTGGAGGGATGATTTGTTACCATTCCAATTTTTTTTCATGACAGCGTTCCTTGGCCTGGAGAATTACCAGCATTATATTCTTCCTTTAATGTAATTTGTGTATTGTTAATATAAACTCTATCCTTTGGGTTTGTTTTTTTTCTGCAGCCACTGCCTGGAAAGTGTAAGACAAGGCCACTAACTGCCAAAACTCTCTCATCCTCCATTCATCAGAAAACGTCGTGTTCCTGTGTTAGCCGTTCAGAATTGGAGCAAGAGGAAGGTACCAGCGAGAGAGAAGGTGTGTCTTCGTATGCTCAAATAAGAAAACATAATATTCTAGAGTTATAATGTTCCTAACTTAACAGCTGCAGCGATTCACTGGGGCAAAACTCACTGGTAAATGTTTCACTTAGCAACAGAAATTTTGGACTCAATTGTAAGTCGAGGATTACCTACATAGTATAAAGTAGGGATCGCCAACCTTTTGGACCTCAGGGACCACCAAACTCATAATTTTAAATCCTGCGGACCAGAGACCCTGGGAAAATCCCCAAAAAAGTCCACAGGAAAATCCTCCAACCCGATTTCCTACCGATCAATCATTCTTTATTTGGGATCACAGGATACCGTCTCTAGCTCCGTTCTCAGGGGAGAGAGAGAGAGAGAGAGAGACTTTTGGCTTCATGCAAGGAAAACAGCAAAAGCAGCAGAAGTCTTTCTTTCTCTCCCCCAAACTCCGCCAGAAATGAGTCTTTGTGAGACTTGTCGTGCCTCTTGGAGCAGGAGGCCTTGCAGGGTCCCAAAGACTCATTTCTGGCGGAATTTGGGGGAGAGAAAGAAAGACTTTTGTTGCTTTTCTTGCAGGCAGCCAAAAGCAGAAGAAGAAAAAAGCAGAAAGAAGCAGCCCGGTGGCCAGGTGAGGCAAATGGGGCGAGTGGGGCAAGTCCCCCGCTCCACCCTTTCCCCCCTCCCCTCACTATCTCGTGTTGTTTGCAATGCAAGTGATGCAAGCCTTGTGTTCCCATGCAGCCTGAATTAATTGCTTTGGGGGTGACATTTCTCTGCAGACTACCAACATTTTCTCGCAGATCACCAGTGGTCCCTGGCCCATTGGTTGGCAACCACTGGTATAAAGTTTGCAATTTAGAAAAAGGAAAGAGGAAAGTATTTTGCTGCCCAGCTATCTGCTCATGGTGTAAATGTGAAATTCTCTAGTTAGAAAAAAGGCAACACTTCTTTTTATCCACTGTATTTTGTCCTCCAGTGACCCCTCCGAGCAGTGAAATACATCCAATTCAAAAAGTTAAGCCAGGAAGTAAAGGAAGCATTCTTAAAAAAAACAGAAAATAAGAACAATTCATTTCCCAGGCTCTGCATGTCACTTGGAACAGGTGCATCATCTCCTCCAGCAAGGAAGTTGAGCCTCGCAAAAGGAAAAAGAAAAAGAAACACCCTCTAGCAGCAAAGTCTTGAGTTTTTAAAAAATAGGATGGCTACAACCACCTGATATATAGGTAGTCCTCGACTTACGACCACATTGGAGCCCAAAATCTCCATGGCTAAGCAAAATGTTTGTTAAGTGAGATTTGCTCCATTTTACAACCTTTCTTGCCACCGTTAAGTGAATTGCTGCAGATGTTAAGTTAGTAACATGGTTAAGTGAATCCGGCTTCCCCATTGACTTTGCTCATCAGAAGGTCGCAAAAGGGGATCACGTGACCCCAGGGATACTGCGACCGTCGTTAAATAGGAACCAGTTGTCAAGCATCTGAATTTTGATCATGTGACCTTTGTAACTTTGAAGAGTCACGAGATGAATTGTTGTAAGTTAATGCTTAACTGAACTGATGTACTTTGCAGTTTGGATCTGTGCATCATATCTGTGCATGCATGTGCTGTATATGATTTGATTGCTTATTGTACCTTATGACTATTATTAAGTGTTGCACCTGATGATTCTTGACTCTTGACAAATGTATATTTTCTTTTATGTACACTGAGAGCATTTGCACCAAAGACAAATTCCTTGTGTGTCCCATCACACATGGCCAATAAAGAATCCTATTCTATTTCCTATCCTATTCCTATTCCTGTTCTATTCTATTCTATTCTGTTCTGTTCTGTTCTGTTCTGTTCTGTTCTGTTCTGTTCTATTCTATTCCATTCCATTCCATTCTACTCCTTCCAATACTCTACTCTACTCTACTCTACTCTATTATATTCAACTGCATTTCAATGTGTGACTTCAATTTTGTGTCCTGCAGGATTTTGGTTTGATAGCTCAGAGTTTGACGAAATAAGCATGTCCAAGAAGAGAAAATCAGCAAACAGGAGGATTCCCATGAAAGACTTCAACCTCTCCGGTGAAGCAAAGAACAAGGAACCCAAAGGGAGCCGCCCAATGAGACCAGAAGCCACTTCAACCTCTGCCTTTTCATCTTCTTCTAAGAGCAAGAGGGATATTTTCCCAGACAAAAGTCAAGGAGATGATGGTGTCACCGGAGCTTCCAGGAGCAAAAATCTGTGTCAGGTTTGTAAAAAAAAAAAACTTAAATCTTTAAATGAATTGATCAACAGGGTTTCCAGATTCACATAGATTAAATCATGGCATGGTTTGCTTAATTTTCACTTATGTTTGACTCTGATCCTTGAGTATTGTACTCAGGTAGTCCTCAACTTATAACCACAATGAAACCAGAAATTTCTATGGCTAAGGAAGGTGATTTTTAAGTGACTCGTGCCCAAATTTATTCATCTTTTTTCCCATGGTTGTGAAGCAAATCACTGCAGTTATGTGAATCCAGTTTCCCCCCCACCCTTGACTTTACTTATTGGAAGGCGGTTGAGCAGGGGGATGGACTAGAAGACCTCCCAAGATCCCTTCCATCTCTATTGGACTATGTTCTGTATTCTAAGCCAGTTGGGAAGGTTACAAATGGTAATCACATGACCGTTGGATGTTGCCACCGTTTTAAAGACATGCTGGTTGCTCACTGCCCAAATTTTGATCATGTGACATGGGGTGGTGGTGCTGCTACAATGGTCATAAGTGTGAGGACGTCATTTTTTTCAGTGCCATTATAACTTTGCTCTCTAAATGAATGGCTCTAATTTAAGGACTATCTGTATCATATGAACCCAGCCAACTTTAGCATACATAATATGCTAAAGCAGAAAAAAACAAATCAAGGCTGGAAGTCAGTTTAGCAAGTTGTGCAAATGGAGGTACTGAGTTTTTCACTAACCTGGTTAAGCAATAAGCCTCTTTCTGGTTTCTAAAACTACACAAGTGAGGATTTTAGCTATAGGTAGCTCACCAGCTCAGCCTTGGCTGTTGCATTCAAGACCAGAATGCCTGCCAGGGATCCTCACTAAAATAAATTAATTTTATTTCAAACATGTGTGTGTGCCATCTTTCTATTCAAACCCGATGCTTTATTTTAAATAAAGAAGCAAGGCGCAACAATAAAACCCAGCAGAATAATAAAAAAACCTCTTGCAGCCCGTTACAAAATGTTCCAGAATGCCGAGAAAATAATTTTGCCTAGTGCCAAAACCACATTGCATTCATGAACAAGCCCTGGCATTCTTAATGCCACTTAATCGCGCTAAGCTATGATTTGTTCACCCTCAGCGTCCTGAAAAAAAGTCAAGTGGCTGAGTCTATCCGCCCACCCAGCTATAAACCATGGTTTAACATTCACCCTAGGTTGGTAAGACCATCGGAATGTGGCTTAGGCCCATGTTTGTTCACCTCAGCCACTTTGAAACAGGTGGATTTCAACTTCCAGAATTCCCATGCTGGCTGGGAATACTGGGAGTTGAAGTCCACCCATTTTAAAGCATGCTTTTCTGGGGAGTTTTGGAAATTCCTAAAGTCTAGGAATATTGCATCCAGTTTTGGTTGCCATGATATGAAAAAGATGTTTGAGACTTCAAAAAGAGTGCAGAGAAGAGCAATTCATATGATTGCAAGGCTTTTCGGGATGAATAGGCCTGTTTCACCACTTCCTGTAATACTGGAAAATGGTGAAATGGGCATATTATTCGTCCTGAAAAGCTTTGCAGAAGCCTCTGGGAGGCTAAAAAAAAGCCTCAAACCAGCTGAAAAATCAGCTGTGAGGTTCAGTGCAGGTAAGGGGGTGGCAAGGGGGGATTGCACACGCACGCGCAGGGGGTGTGGGGGGGGAACACATTGCATTCTGGGTGCTGGCACTAATGCACGTGCAATTTTTGGCACAGGAGCCCAAAAAAGGTTAGCCACCACTTGTATAGGATCTCCTGCTTGAACAAGGGGGTTGGACTAGAAGACCTCCCAGCTCCCTTCCAGGTCTGTTGTTCTGTTAAAGCGGCCTGCTTTGGGACTGGCTTATAGCCTGACAAGATGGTTTTGCTTGAACATGATTGAAAGCTGCTTTCTCTTTGGACTTTCTCTGTCTTGCAGGAGGAGGACTTTTGGGCTCAGGAGGTCTTCAACATGGGCCGGTGGACCTCCTGAAACGGCCACTTCACGGAATTCCCAGGTTTTTGGGGAGTGTAATAAATGAATGAAAGAGTTGTTCGCCGTCTCTTGGTCCCTTCTGCTAAAGAATGAACACCGTGCTTCCCCTAGAGCAGAGTTACTCAACCTCGGGCACTTGAAGAGGGGTGGGCTTCAACTCCCCACGGTCCCCTATCAACACGTTTTAAGATGGGTGGACTTTACTTCTCATGCTGGGAGTTGAAGTCCCCCCTCCTCTTGGAGTGGCCAAGATTGAGAAACATCTCTGGATGAGAAATGGAAGTCAGGCAGAGGCTGGGTTCCGATGTGCCATTTGAGAAGGCAGAACCTCTTTTTCTCTTCCTGCCATGTTGTAGCCAGGATGAACTGGGTGGGCAGGAATCTCTGGTCTTGGCAATTGGGGTGGGGGCGGCTTTTCCTTCCCCCAAATGCTGGGGAGGAAGCCAAGGAAGGCAGCTGGGGAGGCCACGGGATTTCGGGATTTTTTTCCCAGCCCGGACACCAAAGTCAGCCTGGTTCCTGAGAACTTCACAGGCCCCTTACGGCCACAATTGAGGCCAAAATGTATGTCGTTCGGTGAGACATTGGCTAAGTGATGTTTTGCCCCATTTTACAACTTTTCTTCTTACGCAAAAACACTGCAGCTGTTAAATTAGAAGCCAATCCGGCGTCCCCGTTGACTTTGCTGGCCAGAGGGTCTCAAAAGGGGGAATCATGTGACCCCGTCATAAATATGAGTCAGTGGTCAAGCACCCAAAGGCAAATCCCGTGAGTGTGGGGATGCGGCAACGGTCGCGAGTGTGACAAGCGCCTTCTCACTTTGGAGGGTCCCTAAAAGAAACGTTGGAAGTCGGGGGGGGGGGAGGGGGGGTTATGGAGGAAGGTGCTTTCCCGTTGCCCCTCCGCTCCTGAACCGGGCCCGACCCCGCTTAGCTTCCCCGCGGAGCACGGAGGCGGGCAGCTGCCGCCCCCTCGCGGTGCCAGGCGCCGCGGCGGAGGATTCCTCGCTTCAATGCCTTTGCAAGCTCCAGGCGAGGAGCGGCGTCGGCCGGTTGCGTAACCGGGGGCGTCCCATCAACCTGCCGACCCCGACCGAGCCGAAGGGAGGCGGGCCGGGGAGGAGGGAGTGGCCTGGCCTGGCGGGAACCGCTGGCAGGGGGCGGGATGCCCGCCTGGCCCCGGCCGGGGTCTCCGTGCCGCAACCCCCGCCGCAGGGCAGCCCGGCCCGCTTCCCTCCCCTCGGCTGGCTGGCGGCTTCCTCTTCCGCGCTTGGGAGGCGGAGGCTCCCCACGCGGCCCTGCCCGCCTGCCTGCCTGGCCTGGGCGGCCGGGCTGAGCCGCGCTCCTGCAGCGCCCCGATGTCGGCGGAGGGCGAGGCGGGGGCCGCCGGGTCGGGGATCTGCTGGGCTTCGCTCTTCTCCTGCCTCGGCCTGGCCTGCTCCTACGTGGGCAGCCTCTATGTCTGGAAGAGCCACCTGCCCAGGTGAGGCCGGGGGAGGACGGGGAGGGGGCTGGATTGGGGGGGGGTTAGGGGAGCTGCAGACCCTCCCCCTGCGGCCCCACCCAGCCTGGCTGAGGGTCCCCGGCAAGAGGCTGGGGGTCTTCTCCCTGCTGGAAAGGCGCCAGGCTGGGCTGGTGGGGGTGGGATTGTACCCTGTAAAACCCCTTTGCAGAAATTGGGGAGGGGGGGCCACTTGGCGCTGGCCATCCAAGCCAACTTGAGTCCACTCGGACCTTTGGAGCGTCTCTGCGGTGGGGAAACCCACCCGAGGCTGAAGTTAGCCCGGGCTTTTCCTTTCTCCGGGTCAACCCGGGTCTTGTGAACGAACAGATCAGCTCCCTTCCTCTCTGCACTGCATGACATGCCCCCCTTCCCTCCTGGTGGCAGCAGGTTTTTTTTTTTTTTTTTTTTTTTGGGGGGGGGGGACGGGACACTTTTCCAGACTTTGCTTTTCCTCCTTTAGGGACCACCCGGCGGTCATTAAGCGCCGCTTCACCAGCGTCCTGGTGGTCTCCACCTTCTCGCCCCTCTTCATCTGGGTCTGGAAAGAGGTGACCGGCATGAAGGTGAGGGCAACCTGCCCATCCAGGTTTGGCCAATGAGGTTTCTGGCCTCTCCAAGGCTTTATTTCTTTAGAAAGCCACTTTGCTGCTGTTGTTAAATCAAAATGAATGTTAACAGCAGGTGAAAAGTGGAGGTGAGAAGCCCAAATGCCTACAAAGTTTTGATATGCTGGGTTTAAGAATTATTTCTCCCCCCCCCCCACCCCCAGATCTTGAAGCAGGGATACCCAGCCATGTTCAGATAGACAAATCTCTCTTTGTTGGGTATGTTTGTTGCACAGTTCCTGCGAAATATCCTGCAGAGAGAACCAACAGAAAAGCTAACATTTGACTGAACGTAAATTTCAAACCTCTTTTGTTTATGATGCCTTCATTATGGTTTCCATCTTATGTTGCATTAAAAAAAAGAAATAAATAAAATTTGGTGGTAACTTTCGGAGACCTCCTGGGGCTACAGTCCAAGTTTGCGAAGCAGCTGCCTTGAAAGGTAGCCTCTCAGTGTGGAAAAAGTGTTTTCTATCAGGGAACAGCCTTGCTGAAATAGATTGATCCCGTAACAGAAGCAATATTGGATGGAAAAGATCAATTGGCTAATATATTAGCATGCAGGTAGATTGGTGTGGGAAAAGGAGCTGCTTCAAAATATGCTGCAAGTTTGCCCAGAGTTGCTTGGACAGTGAGATTTAATACATAAATTTTAATTAAATTTAATAAATAAAAATGTAATACATAAAGTAGGGCCTTACACAATTTATTTATTTGCTTGTATCCTTGTAGGGGGGTGAACATATCCAACTTAACTTCCTCCTATTTTCCCCACAACAACAACCTGGTGAGGCGGGCTGGGCTGAGAGAGACAGAGAGGGACTGTTCCAAAGTCACCCAGCCGGCTTTCATGCCTAAGGCAGGACTAGAACTCACTGTCTCCCACTTCCTAGATTGGTGCTTTAACCACGAGACCAAATTTTAGGGCCTTAAAAGACCAACACGAGCTGTTTGAGCTGGGCAGGTAACTAAGATAAATTCTCTGCCAATCAGAGCTGATTGCTGCAATCTGCATGGGTTCAAGCAAAGCGGTGGCTACCTGATCTCTTTGTGGTGCCATTTTGCCAGGCTGTTCAGATCTGACCAGCGTCCCTTTGCCTTGCGGTCATCCTGGCTTGGCAGGACAGCCCTGCCTAGTTCCCTTTCGACACGCAGAAGTGCTCCGGGTCACCTGGGTTGAAAAGGACGTTTCCTAGGAGAAGATTTGGACCATTCCTGGTGTGGGTGGCATTCACCCACTCTTGGCCGCTTCATCCCTGGCTTGAGTCATTCTGAAGTGTTTGATGGCTGCCTTCACTGCAGCGTACTTAATCAAGATGATTACAACCTGGCAAAAATATTTGTGTGCTACGCAGCACTCACGACGTGCAATTAGCTCGGTTGTGGTGGTTTTGTGCGTGTGTGGAGGGCGGTTAATCCATTGGCTGATCCCTGCCTCAGTATGTGGGACGAAGGCAGAAAATGGGCTGATTCAGTAACCGGTTTAAATGGATTGTTGTCAACATCGTCACAGTTGGAGTGATAGGCGAGGCCTTCCAGCACGTGGGTTGAATGGATGCTTAAAAGATAGAAGGGAGCTCTTTGGCCCCACCGCAGCGTGTTACTGTAATTCCATTGGGGATGATGGGAGTTGGTGTGGAATCACTGTGGCATCTCACTAAATTAAGTAAAAGTTGCATGACAGCAAGTTGGGCAGCATATAAATTTGATAAATAAATAAGTTTATTTCCAGGGAGTCTAAGAGGGTACCCTATATATATTATCTTGATCTAGTTTGATCTAGTGGTTAGGGCATCAGGCCAAAGACCAGGAGATGGTGAGTTCTAGTGTTGCCTTGGCCATGAAAGCCAGCTGGGTGACTTTGGGCCAATCACTAGGTGTTGGTGAGTTCTACTTCTGCCTTAGGTGTGAAAACTGACTGGGCCGGTATTACTCTTCCAGCCCAATGCACCTCACTGGGGGGGGGGGGGGGGGAGGCACATTAGGTTTGCCCAACGCCTTGAATAACGACAGGATAAAAATCAAATAATTCTTCCCTTTCCAACCTGTCCAGTGGCTGAAATCAATTCATAGCAGGATAAAATCTGCAGCTTAATTTTATTAAGTAGAGGTGAGATGCCATTTTCCTGTGCTGCACCTGTTGTCTGCTTTTGGGTGAGTCAGGAGGGAGAGCGGAGATGGTGCTGGAGGGTGAGGATGATGACGAAGGTATCTCCTCTTCTGCTCAGCCAGATGCATCCCTGCTCACCTTGATGGGGTTCCGGCTGGAGGGCATCTTGCCGGCGACTCTGCTGCCCCTGCTGCTGACCGTGGTAAGGGTGGCTCGTGTTATAACCTTGGGGGTGACATGTGGGTGTCCTTTTTTTTGACCTGGGTTTTCACCAAGGATGGCCCTGAAACCTTCCTGTCTGGTGCTGGATGCTGTTTCATCGATGGCGACTGGGAGGAGGGGGGGATATCAAGTAAAGGTTCCCCTCGCACATCCGTGCTTGTCATTTCTGGCTCTCCGGGTGGTGCTTATCTCCATTACAAAGCTGCAGAGCCAGCGCTGTTCCCTTCCCACCAAAGGGATCCCTATTTTTCTACTTGCATTTTTGACATGCTGTCGAACTGCTAGGTTGGCAGGATCTGCTGGGACAAGGAACGGGAGCTCACTCCGTTACACGGCACTTAGGGATTTGAACTGCTGAACTGCCCAAGCTTTCTGATTGACAAGCTCAGTGTCTTAGCCACTGAGCCACCGCGTCCCGGGGGTGGGTGGTGGGTGGGATAAGTTATTTTTAATGTTTAAAACAGGTTTTCTATGACGTCCCAGTGAACAGAGTTCTCCTGTCTTCCCAGATCCTATTCCTCGGCCCCCTCATCCAGCTGTCCATGGACTGTCCCTGGGACATGGCGGATTGCTTAAGAGTGGCCTTCGGTGAGAATCTGCTGGTGGGCTTTGCGTTAAGATAACAGAAAATATTCTAAAGGGGTGGATGAATACCTGGGAGGGCATATTTTCTTCAGGTGTGTTTTGGTGAATGTGGGTGGAGCCAAGGCTCTTTGTAAGTTCCCTCTGTCTATTTGTCAGTGTTTCTCAACCTTGGTCCCTTTAAGGGGGGGTGGGGGTGGACTTCCATAGCTGGCTGGGGGATTCTGGGAGTTGAAGTCCCCAAGGACCAAGGCTGAAAGTACTGGTCTCGCTAAAGGTACTCCTCGAATTATGACCACAGTTAAGACCAGAATTTTGGTGGCTAAGCAAGACACTGGTTGATTTTTACAACCCTTTTTTGTCACTGTTGTTAAGAGAAACACTGCAGTTGTTAAAATGAGTCACCTGGTTGTTCAACGAATCCAGCTTTCCTCATTGACTGTGCTGGCTGGGAAATCCGTGAATGGTGAGATCACATGACCCCAGGACACGGCAACCGTCATAAACAGGAGTCAGTTGCCAAGCGACCAAATTTTGATCATGTGGTCGTGGGGATGTTGCAACGGTCATAAGTGAACAAGGGGCACAAATCCCTTTTTAAGTGCCACTGTAACTTCAAACAGTCACTAAACAAATGGTTGTAAGTCAAGGACTACCGATAATTGATTCTTGGTGGCAGTTCAGATTATCCAATCACAACCTTCTCAACAGAGCAGGCCAAAAGATCAAGGCCTCTGTGTGTGTGTGTGTGTGTGTGTGTGTGTGTTTTGGGGGGGCATCAGTAACATTGCTTCTACTCCCCCGCTCTAGACCCCAGGTTTTGGGTTCTCTGCCTCACCGACATGCGCTGGCTGCGCAACCAGGTCATCGCGCCCTTCACCGAAGAGCTGGTCTTCCGGGCCTGCATGGTACCCATGTTGGTGCCCTGCACAGGAGTAGGGCTGGCCATTGTCACGTGCCCGCTCTTCTTTGGAGTCGGTGAGTTTTTGATTGATTGATTAAGATGTATTTGCCAGTCCTCTCGCTTCACGGTTTTGCGTCATCAGGGAGAGGAGATCAGCCCTAAGCCGGCTGCTGGCTTTTGCTCTCCTTGTCTGGATGCGGCTGCAAGTTTTGGGATGGGGGGGGGGCATTATTAGGGGGGTGGATAGGGTCAGAGGTAGGCTGCTGGGGGGTCGGGAGGGCCCCTAGCTAAGATTCTGTGCAGTTTGGAGGAAACCCCCCCCCCCATCCCACCCCTGGCTGGCTCCTCCCATCCTGTCCCTCCCCTCCCAGGAGTCCCCAGGTGGCCTGTTTTAGATGCAGGTAAAGTGCAGGATGTGCACGGAGGCTCAGGGAGGGTGAAAAATGGGCCCCCTGGAAGTTCAGGAAGGCCGGAAATGGGTCTGTTTCCAGTTTCCATAGAGCCTCCGGAGTCCAGAGAGGCCATTTTCCCCCTTCTGAGGCTCAAAGAAAGCCTCCAGAGCCCAGGGAGGGCAGAAATACCCCCCTGCCTACCATGGTGCAGGAGGTCAACTAGCCACACCCACTATGCCCACGCCCACCCAGCAACCAGGCAGAGAACCCGTTGCTAAAATGTTTGAAGCCCACCCCTGGGTAGGGTCTTCCCTGAGAAGGCTGGCTCTTACTCCATGTGGCCATCATCGTTATTAAAGCCCCATGGACCAGAAGGCGAAGAGGCAAAGGCTTGCAATGGGGTAATGTATGGATTGTGGAGCCCTTGGTGCTCTCTGAGCTCGAGGTGTTTCATGTCCCAACTAGGTAACCTCATCTGCGCTGGAGGGGATTTGGGTTTGCTCTCTAGGAGAACTGGGGAAGTAACCTAGTTGAGTGGTGAAACGTCTGCAAGAAAACCACCGAGCTCGGAGATCACCCCACATTTCAACCCAGCACTAGAAATATTCTATCAATAATGTGTGAATGCCTGATTTTATTTTGGCCAACAGGCCTCCTGCTTGCAGTCCTTCCTTGGGGCATAATCTTCCTCAATATACATAAAAGGGGAAGCTTTGCTTTCCACCTCCTCGCTTTCTTCCTGGGGGTTATTAAAACCTAATGGAAATAAGGCTCCCCGGTGGGATAGGGAATTGTGTGGAACAGGAAGCCTCCGGATCAAACTTCAGTTTGAGTCGCCTGCTGATTTGGAAAACAAAGCTCCTATTTGGGGTTGCAACTTGTCGTTGAATTTCACAAAAGCTAAAGAAAGCCATCCTGGTTAGACCAGTGGCCCAGGGACTGCTTCCACGAAAAAAGGTTTTTCCGTGGACCGGAGGGAGCGTGGTTTTGTGGGCCTGCTTGCATCCCGCAGATGGGGCTTTGCTTGCTTGCATGGCCTGGTTGCTGGCATGCCATGGTCCAGTTCCAGTCCACGGACTGAGGATTGGTTCGACGTTGCATTGAGAGACCTCCAGAAAGCTGCAGATCTGGAGATTTAGCAGGAAAGCTTTAAAAAAAGCATGTTCCAGAAGAATTAGCATCCAACATCCTTGCGGTTGCCAAGCCAACTTCATGGGTGGAAGTCAGTGAGAGTCAAAGATTGACTCAAATTAGACTTAATTTTTGTCTGGAGCTGCTTTGGTTAACTCTACCTGGGAAGACCGACTCTTCTTGGATAGGGGATGACATATAGTCCTCAACGTACAACCCCAATTGGGAGCACATTGCTAGGAAGTGAGTCTTTCCTGATTTGATGACCTCCTTTTGCCACGGTTAAGCAAATCACGGCAGTCCTAAGTGAATCATGTGGTTAGTAAGCAAATCTGGCTCCTCCCCTTTGACATTGGTGGTCAGAAGCCTGCTGGGAAGGTCACAAACGGCGGTGTAACCTTGGACGCCGCAATAATTGTGAATACGTGTGGGCTGCCAAGCATCTGAATTTTGATCGCGGAGACGTGGTTTAAGTGCGAGGAGCAGTTATAAGTCCCTTTTTTCAGTGCTGTAGTAAGTCAACTCGGTCATTGGTCACTAAACAAGCAGCTGTCATTCAAGGACTATCTGTAAAGCCCAGGAGAACGTAAGGCCCCTATTTTGCCAATGCAGATAGTCCTGGACTTATGACCACAATTGCACCCAAAATTTCTGTAGTGAAGTGAGACATTTCTTAAGTGAGTTTTGCCCCATTGTACGACCTTTCTAGCCTCGTTAAGCAAGTTAAGTCAGTAACCAGTTGTTAAGGGAAACTGGCTTCCCCATCAATTCATCTTGTTGGATGGTCGCAAAAGGGAATCGCGTATCCCTAGGACACAGCAACGGTCATAAGTCTGAACCAGTTGCTATGCGTCTGAATTTTGATCTTGTGACCTGCAAAAGTCGTAGCTTTAAAAGACGGTCATAAGTCACTTTTTTTCAGTGCCGTCCGTTGTAACTTTGAACGGTCGCTAAATGAACTTGTAAGTGGAGTTCCTTGTTCTCCTTTTATATATGTGGGTGGTTTTTGTTTTGTTTTTTTTTTGTTAACATGTGACATTATTTTTCCTCCTACAGCTCATTTCCACCATGTCATCGAGCAGCTGCGGTTTCGCCAAGGAAGCAGAGCCAGTATTTTCCTTTCGGCAGGTGGGGATCTATCTCCGTGCGGGGCTGTCACTAAAAGGGAGCAAGGCAGGGGGCCAATATCAGGTTGGAAGCTCCCAATCAAAAACATCCCTATCGTGGCCAATTTTTTTCCTGAAAGTTGAACGCTGGGAAAAGAGGCTTAAACCAGGCTGTTAGGAGTAGGATTTCTGTTGCCATTGTTGTTTTGAGCTTGCTGCTGACGTATTGCTAAATCATTTGAAGGAAAAAAAAGTGAATTCCTGCCTTTGGCTCTTTTTCAACAAATGGGCTTCATCATGTCTCTGCAGAGGGACAAACTGATTTATTCCTAAGGTGGCTGATTTATTTTTTTGTAGCTCAGGATATTGTGGAAACCTTGCCTGGTGGGTTGTTTTATACCTTGTAACAGAATAACAGAGTTGGAAGGGCCCTTGGAGGTCTTCTAGTCCAACCCCCTGCTCAAGCAGGAGCCCATTTCAAATGGTTGTTCAATCTGTTCTTAAAAAACCTTGAGGGCTGGAGTATCCATCCATTCTGGAGGCAAGCTGTTCCGCTGATTAATTGTTCTATCAGGAAATTTATCCTTATTTCTAGGTTGCTTCTCTCCTTGGTTAGTTTCCACCCGTTGCTTCTTGTCCTGCCTATCGGAAAATAGGTTGACCCCCCTCTTCTTTGGGGCAGCCCCTCAAACACTCGCACATGGCTGTCCTGTCTCCCCTTGTCCTCCTGTTCATTAAACCAGACAGTTCCTGCAACTGTCCTTCGTGTGTTTTAGCCTCCAGTCCTCGAATCTTCTTGTCTCTTCTCTTTCAGAGGAGACAAGAGAAAATCCAACCTCTTTGTATCCTTGAGCAATCCCCCCCCCCCCCCAAAAAAAAAAAAAAAGTTCCATTTGATAGCCCTTGGACTAGTATGTCATTGTGTAGTTGAGTTGCTCCGTGTGTGACTCGGAAGGGAATGCAAACCCTAAAGACGAAAGGAATTTGAAGAAATGGGGGTCTATTTGCAAATGATTTCTTTTACAAATGGAAAGAAAATTCAGAAGATCTCCCTTTTTCCTACTTTTTAAATTATGTATCTGAAGGGCCTTTAAATGTTTGGAATTCAACTCCCAGAATTCCCCAGCCAGCTGCCGTCTGGGGGATTCTGGGAGTTGAAGCCCAGACATCTTAAAAGTCACCAAGGTTCAGGAACACTGAATATCTACCATCGCTTGCAACTGGCCTGAAGTTGCCCCGGTAGGGGATGCACAGAAGTGTCCCCTTTTTTAAATTCTCTACTTCCTCCACGCAACGTGCGTGCGCACACCAACACAGCCTTTGCTCACCGGCTGCTCCCTTTCCCTGCAGTGTTCCAGTTCTCCTACACTGCGATCTTTGGAGCCTACACTGCGTTCCTCTTCATCCGAACAGGTTGGTAAAGGGTAGGGAGCCGGGATTTTCTTCCAGGGTTCTTTTCCTCTCGGTTGCTGCTTTGCGTGCAAAAGGCAAGTTTCCTCAACCATTACATGCCAATTTCCTCCACTGTTACCAGCAGTGAGTCTCTGGAAGTCCCCCCCTTCGAAGGGCTGGGTGATAGCTGGGAACGATGGAAGGTTTCAAAGCCCAAAATTGAGACATTGAGCCCTCTTCTCTGCCAACAAAACGTGATTCTGAGCCCTTCTCCCTTTCGATCAAGGCTAATCCGGTAGTAAGGCAAAGCGGGTGGTTTAAGATAGCCCTGTTGTGGCTCAGTATCCAGTGTGAGCCAAACCCGTTTCTTTTCCCTTTGCAAAAATGAAGCACTTCTTTCGCCCGCCTCCCAGCTAAAATTCCTCATTTGGCTTGACTGAAGGCGTTAGTCAGTCTGCCCGAGATTGCTGGGTGGTGGCTTTTCCACCAAGGGAAAGCTCCTTTTCTCTCTGCTCCTCGGAAGGGGTGGGATTCCTCTTTTCATCATTGTCGCCCTCTCTCCATGCAGGACACCTCATCGGGCCGGTTCTCTGCCATTCCTTCTGCAACTACGTCGGATTCCCCGCGGTGGGCGCAGCCCTGGAGCACTCGCAGTGTTTCCTGGTGGTCTTCTTTTACCTGCTGGGCGTGGCTCTTTTCTTCTTCCTCCTCCTCCCCATGACGGACCCGGTTTTCTTTGGACACCTGCCCATCTGCTCCCTCTCCAGACTGACCTCTCCTGCAGATGGCCTCCCCAGCTCTTCTTGGTGCTCCTGACGGCCTCGTGGCACCTCTGCTACGAACACACCCTTGCCCCCCACACCCTCTCCGGGCGCTCCGCTCTGTGACCCACTTGGTTCTCAGACGCCGTTCTGCTCTGCAGCTGGGAAGGGTAGGAGCTCCCCCTGTTCCCAGAGAGGCTCCTCATTTCAACCCCGTTTGCCACCGGTGCGTAGCCGCGACGTCACTCTCGCACACCTCCACCCTGAGCCAACCACCCCTTTTTCTAGAGATCCCTGGGCCCTTTTCCTCCAGGCCCCGAAGAGTTCTATTTTTTATGAATAAAGTACTTTAAGGAGGCACCTTGGTTGGTTGAATGGACTCAGGGTGTGTGTGTGTGTGTCCCTGTAAGTGAGATCCAAGCACTGCCTGTTCTTTGGGTCTCTTCCGTAGCCAGATTTCTCACGGGAATCAGGGCTCTGAGGCCGTGAGGAGAGCCCACCAGTGGGTTCTCGGCAGCAGAAGCAAGATTGCCGGGAAAACAAGATCACTTGAGGAAGAGTAGTCTTAACTCCACCTTTGCTCACTAGTCTTAACTGCTCAAGAAGCCAGAGGGGATCCCGCCAAGGCAGAGCATGATCTTTGGAAGCAGCTGTTAACTTGGAGAGCATCAACCCTGGGTGGATTCCAGAATAACAGAGTTGGAAGAGACCTTGGAGGTCTTCTAGTCCAACCCCCTGCTCAAACAGGAGACCCTATGCCCGTGATGGAAAACCTTTGGCACGTGTGCCACAGATGGCTTTCAGAGCCATTTGTGCTGGTATGCAAACTGCAGGCAAACTTACCTGACTGCGCATGTGCCTGCCTCACAGCTGATTTTCAGCCAGTTTGAGGCCTTTTTCGGCCTCCCAAAGGCTTGAGGAAGGCTTCTGCAGGCCAAAAACTAGGCCCGTTTCATCACTTCCAGTATTTTTGTAAAAACAGGAAGTATGAAACGGGGCTAGATTTCGGCCTACAAAGTTTGCAGAAGCCTTCCTAAGCCTTTGGGAGGCCAAAAAGTCTCAAACCGGCCGAAAATTATCTTTGAGGTGTAATGCAGGTAAGAGGGTGGGGGGGATTGCGTGTGCATTTGTAGGGGGCGGGGGGCACAATGCCTTCTGAGTGCTGGCATGTGAGCACGAGCGTGCAAGCATGTGCACAATTTTTGGCACAGGAGCCCAAAAAGGTTAGCCACCATTGATTGCCCGATGCCATTTCAGGCAAGTAACCTTTCGCTTATCTCTTCTTTAAAGCCTCCAGTGATGGAGGACCCAGGACTTCTGGAGGCACTGATTAATTGTCCTCCCTGTTGGGTAATTCCTCCTTGGTTCCAGGTTGCTCCTCTCCTTGGTTGATTTCCATCCATTGCTTCTTGTCCTGCCTTCAGAGGCTTTGAGCCCCTCTTCTTTGGGGCAGTCCTCAAATATTAGAACGCTGCTATCATGTCACTCCGAGTCCTCCTTTTTTCCTAGATTAGCTATACCTACAGAACATAGAATAACAGAGCTAGAAGGGACTTTGGAGGTCTTCCAGTCGAACCCCCTGCCCAGGCAGGAGACCTAGAGTACCAGACAAATGGCAGTCCAATCTCTTCTTGAAAACCTCCAGTGATCGAGCTGCCACAACTTCTGGAGGCAAGAAGTCCCATTGTCCTCACTGTCAGGAAATTTCTCCTTAAATTTCGAGGTTGCTTCTCTCCCGGGTGAGTTTCCACAGATGGAATTCCATCCTTTAAGTTTCCACCCGAAGCAACCTCGTGCCAGGCTCCCAGAGTTCCCTCTCGGCTGGGCGGCCAAGCCTTTAAGCTTACAGGACTGTGTCAGAACATCCCACCCCGTTGGCCTACCAAGAAGAAAGACCCCGACCACAGATGGGCCTCCAGAGTGTGGTGTTTTATTGGTACTACAGCATCTGTTCCATGCTGGCCTGGCCCTGCCTCCTTGGGGAACCCCTTGTTGGCAGCCCCACCTCCGTGATCATCTAGACAGCGGTCCAGGGCTGCCTTTAAGGACATTGCTTGGGGGCTGAGAAACCCAGAAGGGCCTGGCAGGGGTGGGAGGGAGGCAGGGCAGAGCACAGCCTGGGGGTGGTGGGGGGGAGGGCTTGACTAGCTCAGGAGCAAAGAAGAAAGACAGCAGCAGGACAGGACAGAGACGATTATCTGACCAAGACCCCCCCTTAATTCCACCAGCTGTGGCTCATGGGTGGAGAGGGAGGATCTCCTGATCTTTTGCCCAACTTTTGAGGGGAGAGGGCATGTGGGGAAGGGGCTGCGCCCTTCTTTCTGTGGGCATAGGACTCAGATTGCATTAGCTCCCCGGAAGGGAGGAGGAGGGACCCACATGCCTTTTGTGGTGAGGGGAGGGAATCACAGGTCGCTTTCCCCATACAGGGCGCTGGAGAAGGAGACATAGTCCAAGGCGCCCGTGACGGCATCAGCTCCGCTGTACTTGGTCATCCGGGTGATGCAGTACTCAGCCTGCTCTGGGGGCAGCTCCCGGCGCAGCTCTTCCACTGTGATGTAGTTCTGCGGAGGACCAAGGAGACCCCACCCCACCCCAGTTAGAAGGCCAGAGAAGTCCAGAGCTCGGCACCTGCTTGGTAGGAGGGGGCTTTTCCAAAAGGCAACTGAACTTCCTTGGCGTTTTTATTTTTTTTCCCCTTTGAAAACCTTTCGCTTCTCATCCCAGAAGCTTCTTCTAATTCTAGCAGAAGGATTTAGAGTCTTTGCATTCCATTCCCCACTATTCGGCCAGAACTGAAGAAGCTTCTGGGATGAGAAGTGAAATGTCTTCGAAGAAAAACAGGAAGTCCAGTTGCCTTTTGGAAAAGCACCTTTGGGACAAACATGACCTGGATGGTTGAGAATCTCTACAGATCAGGGGTCCTCAAATTTGGCAACTTGAAGACTTGCGGACTTCAACTCCCAGAATTCCTCAAGCAGCATAGCTGGCTGAGGAATTCTGGGAGTTGAAGTCCGCAAGTCTTAAAGTTGCCAAGTTTGGAGACCTCTGCCATAGATATTTGCTTCTTGGGGGATCGGGAAAGGATGCTTGACTGACCCCTTCCACTGAGGCCTACCCAGCCCTCCCCAGATGTTGCTCTCCAGCTACACTGCTCAGGGTGAAGCCCAGAGCATCTTGGAGGGCACCCAGAATTGAAGGTCTGAAGTGGAATGATGGAGCTTCTTAGGAATGCTAGGTTGGTGGATCTGTCGTGGAGCAAAAGGCCAGGCCAGGCTCGGATGGCTTGCTAGGCCCACCTGCTGGGCTGCTATGGGATGGGAAGCCTCAGTGGGCTTCCTTCCTGCTGCCAGAAAAAGGACTGTGATGCAAGGAGAGGCCCGTCAGGATCAACTCCCTCACCTGGCCCACCATAAACCATTCAAGAATTAACTGGGATTGTACAGCAGGTTTGGGAAGGGTTGCCTGGTGTTTCCTCGTTTGGGAGAAAAAGGATTTTCTCTGCTGGGGTAAGAGGGAAGCAGAGATGGCCAGAAACCAGAAATCCAGGATGCTAATTTTCTTTTGACTAATGTAGGTTTCATCCCGCTTGTAAATAAAGAGTCCCTTTCAAAGCTGGTATGGGCAAGTCGGAATCTCTCTCCTGCTCCCTCCCAACCCCCTCCGGCCATCTCCTCCTGACTCTCCTCACCTTGTCTGAAGCCAGGATCTTGAAGGAGGCAATGACCTGTTCAGCCGTGTCAGTCTCGGCTGTCTCCCGGGTCATGAAGTCGATGAACGCTTGGAAGGTCACTACCCCCGTGTTGTTGGGATCCACCAGGGTCATGATACGGGCAAACTCCACTTCTCCCTAGGAGTGAGAGGAAGGATGGGTGGATTCTCTCCCCAGTTCAGGGAGATCTACAGGCCCCAGAGTGAGACAGCACAAAACTGCCCCCCCTCCCCCCCCCGTTTCAGACATTGTGTTCCCATCGTACAGACAACGGGTAATTTTATTGTTTAAAACCAGCATGTGGCAAGTGAAGCATTGGAGCAAAGGAATTGGATGGATAGTCGGTTTGTGCAACTCATTTTATCCAAGAGAGGGAAAAGGTTGAAAAATGATGGGGAAGAGGACACGCTGTCTAAATGCACATCGGTTTTTCCATGTTCACTCTTGACGTTTTAAAAATTGAAACCTCATTCAATGCATTTTTACTTTTATTTTTTGAGCCAGAAAGTGCACCCCCCCAGCATGGAGGGAAATTCAAAATCCCAATGATAATTGAATTCTGTTTTTTATCTAGGCATGAAGGATAAATAATCCCTTTAAGTAATGCTACTGTCCAGGTGGTTCTCCCCCTTCTTTGTCCTGCTGCTTATTTCCTGGCAATCTGAGCCTCCCTGGGAAATAAAAAGTGCTATAAAACTGGCCTTAATCCATTAGAGGAGACCTTCAGGAAACTGGCAAGGGCGCTAGCAGTTTACAGGCCATAAACCAAACCCGTTCTCCAGCTGAGCCAAATCTCCCAAGGGCTTTGATGATGGCAGCTTTGCAGCCCTGGAGGAAAGAGGTAAAAGTTTCCCTCCCAGCTTGACACAGTCCATATGAGCTTCCTCAGAGGGCTGCAAGGCCATACTTTGTCTGTCTGTCTGTCTATCATCTACCCCCCTCTATCTATCTATCTATCTATCTATCTATCTATCTATCTATCTATCT
>BLBF01000081.1:4889724-4941891 GCA_015471245.1 Laticauda colubrina
TGCATTATTTTTGGTACCGGGCATCCCTTGAGCAACAGTGTAGTTGCAGGCAAATCAACCCAGAAGCACCCTTCAGCTACCTTTGTAGGTCCTTCTGACACAAATATGGATGGATGGATGGGTCCCACCTGTATTGTTTTGCAAAGGCAGCAAACACATCCAATACCTCTTTCTCCTCCTATTTTCCCCACAACAACCCCGTGAGGCAGTTTGGGCCGCAGAGAGAATTATCAAGAGCAGTAGATATCTTCACGGTAGATGGCTACAACAACTGGTGTCCCTGATTAGGATGTGATTCTATATACAAGAAACAAAACCAGATTTGGACCACTCTTAGCCAGGACACATGTCAACAAAAGCCCCCTTCAGATGCTGCTATGAAAAGCAAGCGATCACGATGGGGCTAATGCTACGGCCAAATGACAGAATCCGAGGGCTGAAAGGGACATTATCGTCTCGGAGTCCAACACCTGCTTGGGACAGGAGTCCAAATCAAGAGCCCTCCAACAGGTGGGCCGTCTAGCTCCTGAGATGGCTACTCTTAAGGACACAGGTTAAAGAATGCAACACAACCACTGCCTTTATAACATGATCTAGTATGGCAGAGCTCAGCACAGCATTGCAACTGTCAGAGAAGCAGGCAGGATCTGAAAGGTCATGTGTGTTTTGTCATTTCTGTTTATAGTATAAGCACCTGCCACAAGGTACCCGTAACACAACGGGGGAGAAGCAAGAAGCCAGGCAGCTCCTGATGAGGCTGGATTTTTTTGTTGTACCGCCATGTACAATTTCGCAATGTACCAAATGTGGGAATGCTGTATGATAATGGCTGACTTTTCATTCATGGTGCCATTTGCCTTTTATTTTAACGGAGAATGTAAGCAGCATGCAGTCTTCTGCAACTCTGCAGGTCTAAAAATAATCCTCTCAGCTGTGTACGCACACAGACTGAAAAATAGCCTGGAAAAATAAAAATGTTCTGGGCAGATATCCCTGTACCTTCGAAAGAGAAAATGGCAGAACTCTCATTAAACACATTGGGGGATTTGAAATATAGGGAAGAAAGAGCCTCATGTCCCATGGACTTTGCGAAGGAGCCCACTCTGCAAGCCATGGAAGGGAAAACCACTCCCAAGTTTGAGGTCCTATTCTGTTAACATTTTGAAGGTCTGCTGTCAATCAATGTTGACAATACCAGTTAATAACTGGTTGTGATCTAATAATACCTTCTAACAGGAGTGGGATTCTACCAGTTCGCACCTATTTGCTAGAACCGGTTGTTAACATTCTAAGCAGTCCGGAGAACCGGTTGTTAGAAGAAATTACTGGCCTAATCCTGTAAGGAAGGCAGGAAGGAAACATTCTGGAGTTGCTTACAGAAACTTAACTCTGTTAACCCTTATTACATTATTGGCAGGACTAGACTTCCTATCTCAGGAACGTCTCTAGAGTTATTTCCCCTCCTTTGCTGGTACTTTGCTTGTGTGGAGTGACCATTCAAAGTTACAATGGCAATGGAAAAAGTGACTTATGACTGTTTTTCACACTTACAATGGTTGCAACATCCCCACAGTCATGAGAGGCCAGGCAAGGAGATGTGTGCCTCAATTTGAGTGATATTGAGTTGGTCACGCCCAGCCAATAACATGACCACCAAGCCACGTCCATCCAGTCACATGACCACCAAGGCACACCCACCAACTAAGCCATGGCCATAGAACTAGTTGTTAAAAAATTTGAATCCCACCCCTGCCTTCTAAGTTCTACATATGTTCTAGGAAAACCCACGTTCCAGCCTCTTTTGGCCATAGAGACTAACTGGGTGACTTTGGGCCAATCACTCTGTTAGATTAATCTACATCTCAAGGTTGTTGAAGGGAAAAAGATGAGCGGAAGGAGCACTGTTTGCTCTCTTGAGCTCCTGATACAAATATAATAAATAAAATATTAAATCATGAATGAAGGCAAAAATGCATGTCCCAGGATAACGTTGGAGGATCCAATCTGGGTCAGTCCAGAAAGAAGTTCCCTGCAGATGGGCTCCAGCACAAGTCCGAAAGCTCAGGAGATAAAACCACTGGTTCCAGTGACCGACCCAGATTGGATCCTGCAAAATATTAAATAAGCAGTAATGAGAAATATCCTTTTTTTTTTTTTTTTGAAGACTTCGGAGCGATGGATTGAATCAAAGCAAACAATAGTGGATGGGAGAGAAGCATTGTAGGTTTCATCTCTTTGAATTTATATTAAAGTAATTACATTTTAAAAAAGAAATGCAGGGGAGTCATAACTGGATAGTGATTTTCGGCTTGGAGAAGGGACATGTGAACTTAACAGATAGAGCAGCCAGCTTGTGGGGTGATCAGCGCCTTGAGCCAATTGAATTTCATTATCCTCTCCTGGCCTTCTGGCCTGGCCAAATTTAGATCTGGCTTAAAGAGCCTGCGATGAAGCCAGTTCTGTGTCATCCCCTGAGTCTGCAGAAGATCTTTACGGTTGGCCTCCTGGAGCTAAGGGGGGTGGGAAGGTGGTGGAAGACCGAAAGAGCGCACCAACTTAAAAGTGGTAAGCTTGTCCATACTGAAAAGAGTGAAGGTAGTCCTCAACTTACAACAGTTCATTGAGTGACTGTTCAAAGTTACAGCAGTGCTGAGAAAAGTGACTTATGACTGTTTTTCACACTTAGGACGGTTGCAGGATCCTCAGGGTCATGTGTGCAAAATTCAGACACTTGGCAAGAGAGCCCAACATTTCTGTTGTTGAGCGAGACATTTGTGAAGTGAATTTTGTCCTATTTAACTAACTTTCTCGCCATTGCTGCGCTTAGTAAGTTAGTAACAAGTTGCTAAGTGAATCTGGCTTCTTCATTCCCTTGCTTGTCAGGTCAGAAAAGGGGATCATGTGACTCTGTCATAAATTTGAGTCAGCCATCAAGCCCCGATCCAGTGACCGTGGGGATTTTCAATGGTTATAAGTATGAAAAATGGTCATAACTCACTTGTTTTCAGTAACTTTGAATGGTCACTAAATGTACTGTTTTAAGTTGAGGACTACCTGTATATCTTAAGTGGATGAGGGTAAACAGCTTTCCTTTCAATTATCCAGTCTCAAGACAATTTGCAATAAGATGTAAATTCTCTTTGGCAGATTTCCACACAGTCCATTTCCCCTTCTCTGGCCAAACGATACAGCTGATCTCAGCTTTAATCTTTTACCATATCCCTTCTGAAATAGCTGAACAAAGAAGAATGTGCTATTATGAATGAAGGAGAATAGAATATAGAATAGAATAAAAACTTTATTATCACTTTAAATGTACGCTAATCAACATACATTAAAACCAAATTTCACTGCATTCCGCTCTCAAAAGATAACCATTATGCATATACCCGCATACACACACGACACAGAGAAACATGACAGTCTCGTTTGGATGTATACATATACACGTCGAAGAAAAAAAGAATCCTGTGAGTTTACAAGACGGCTGGCCTAGGAAATAAAGTTGTTCCAGAATCTAGAAGTCCTGCTACCTCCTTTGAAACCTCCTCCCTGACAGGAGCAACATGAACAGGCCCTGCAGTGGGTGGGTGCGGTCTCTAACAATGCTTCGAGCTCTGAGCACATAGCACGTATAAGCAGCATCCTGAGTAATGAAATACTGTATATGTGTCCCAGGATAATGATGTGAGATCGAATTTGGTTGGTCACCAGGACCAGAGACTTAGTTTTCTGAGCTTTGGGACTTGTGCTGGAGCCCACCTTCAGGGAATTTCTTTTTCCTGGACTACGTGTTTTGGGCTGTTCTGTGAGTCGTGAGTTGCTCCACATAAACACAACTCACAGAACACCCCAAAGCATGTATTCCAATAGACATTCCCTTAGGATGGGCTCCAGCAGGAGTCCGAAAGCTCGGAAGACTAAATCTCTGATCCAAATCCCTGACAGATGCAAATTCAATCTCATAACATTCAACTATCTAGATTTCTCTATAATCCACCGAAATTGATTTTCTGTCCACAAATCTACCCTGCACTAGTTAGCAATTTTAAGGAATTGTTGTACCGCTAGTAATGTGAACGCGTTTTTGCAGAAGACATGAAAGTTAATGTGGCATAACGTGGACAAAAATAGTTAGTACAGAACTAGAAACCCCAGGATCAAACTAAAATCTGGGAAAATCTTAAGCATGTCACTGTGTCCCTCATCTTCAGGCTCACTTCTCCAGCTTACCCACTTCTGTTACAGTTCAGTATTCATTTTAAGATTGTTTTCCCCACCTGTCCACCGAGTTTTTAAAAAAGCACAGTGGAACAAGGACATTTATTAAAAAGAAAACATGAACGTTGGTTATCTTCAGCTCAGCAAACACTGAGTGTTATCATGTGCTCCCAAATGAGAAGACAGAAGAGATTGGATCTAGATAAAATCAGAGCTCGTCAAAATGAGTTGGACATAATCCAGTCATTTCACAGAGGACTAAGAGCATTTATCTTCCTCTGACTCTAATCTTTTGGTGGAATCACAGAACTGGCTTCTGAGAAAAGCTTCTAAGGATGAAGGAATTTTTGCTGTGATGAAATATACAGAACCTGTGTTCTCCTAACAAGTTGGTCCGGATAGTTCTCCTTTATTTTCTTCTACTTTACAAAAAATTAATAAACTTCAGAAAGTCTCATCCTCTACCTTCTCAATTGTTGCCTCAGAAATCTGTTACTCGTAGTTCCTTCCTTCACCCCCTAGAACTGATCAGTTAGGCATTGTTTTCATACAAAGAGCTGCAGCTGAAATATGTTTTACATTTTGCAGATGATGCTTCCTGACAAAGTGCTCTTACACTTCTGACGTCCGTATTTATTCTGCAAATATTCATTTTGCAGTTTTGCATAAAAGAGAGTAACATTGTTCAGTTTTGCATAAAAGAGAGTAACATTCTTGGAGTCTGCCTGAACAAGTTCTCCTGAAGTTTTCTTGGCAGAAAGAAGTGATTTGCCATTGCTTCCTTTCCCAGGGCTGAGAAAAAGTGACTGACCCAAAGTCACACAGTTGCCTTTGTGCCAAAGATGGAAGGAATAGGCAAGTTTCCCAGTTTATAGCATAATGCCTTAACCATTACAACAAACAGACTTCCAAAATGGATTTATAATAATCCTATTCCCTGAATAAAAATATAATGGGAACATTAAAATAATTTGTTCTTTATTTTACCAATTTTTCTGCCTGAGGGACTTTTATCTCATAGAAACAGCAATATATGAAGGTTTAAGAAAAAAAAATGACCTTGTATTGAGCCAAATACTTGATCTCCCTGCATACATTTTATAATGAAGTCATTTCCTAATCCTACCCTGAAGGACCAGAGAGATATGACAATGAGAACAATCAACCAATGGAACAGTTGTGGGAGCTTCATCACTGGAAGCTTTCAAGAAGAGACTGAATAGCCATCTATCAGAAATGGTGTAGGGTCTCCTGCTTGGGCGGGGGGTTGGCCTTAGATGATTTACAAGGTCCTTTCCAACACTGTTAATTTGTAATGAAGATTGAACATGGGGTCTTTTACATCCAAATCTAGGGCTCCCCATTTTTCTTACAGACAGGTGAGCTGGCAGAACAGCCTGATTATGTCAACGAATCTTGCTGGCTTTTGTGAATGTCAACACAGCTGTAGAGAAATACAAGGAAGGATTTGAAGAAAATATGCGGCAACCATTAATAAAACATAAGTTTCGCCCAGGAAAACAAGGAAGTGTGAAGGTTTAATGTTGCCCTGCCTTAACTCTAATGGAAAGAGAAATAGAAATTCTATCAGTTTTTCAATATTCTATTATTGGATCCTACTGTATATCAACAGAAGTCTAGCATTTCTTGTGGTGTCTTGTTTCTTGACCTGGTCTGCTTTGAAAGACCACACTACACAATCACATAACCAAAGTTATTCCTGGTTTTCTGGATATGTTTGCTCATTTTGGCTAACTTACAGATGCCTGAGAATCAGCAATAATGTAGATCATAAATAGGGAAAGCATTGAGAGAGACGTCCTTATAAAATCTGAATTATTTCCAGGAGCCCAGATCAAACTCCCACCCACTACCCCTGGAAGAAGTCTTTTTATCCTAAATAAGATTGCTGAAATCAAGGATGGTGATGATATATTGGGGAAGAGAAGTAGGTCTCTGGCCAAATGGATTTATATACAAGTAATCCTCAACTTACAACAGTTCATTTAGTGACTGTTCAAAGTTACAACAACACTGAAAAAATGACTTGACAAATTGTTCACCATTGTTGCAGCGTCCCCCTGGACATGTGATCAAAATTCAGATGCTTGGCAATTGATTCATATTTATGACAGTCACAGTGTCCCAGGGTCATGTGATCCTCTTTTGAGACCTTCTCACAAGCAAAGTCAATGGGGAAGCCAGATTCATTTAACAACCATATTACTAAACTTAACAGATGCAGTGATTCACTGAACAAGTGTGGGGAGAAAGGTTGTAAAATGGGGCAAAACTCACTTAACAAATGTCTCGCTTAGCTACAGAAACTTTGAGGTTAATTGTGGCTGTAAATAGAGGACTACCTGTATATGAGCTCCAGTTGTGATATTAAATGTGAATTCCGAGGCTGAAGGAATGTTCTTCGATCTCTATTTCCCTTATTTAAGCCATTCCTTACCATATTCTAGTAAAAAATTATATAGAACTCATGCAACCAAAATCTGCTCTTTCTTATCACCAAAATTCAAACAGTAAATGAAGGCACTGCATCAATTTCTCAGTTCCTCTCTCCTTAAGAGTAGAATTAAATTGAAGGAGATGCTAAAAATACATTTTACAGAGCCAAAGAGCAATCATTTATTTTGAAAACATTTGGCCTGTATCTGCTCAAGGTCTATTTCAAGGAGCCGGTTTTGGAAGCAAGAATTTTAAGGCTGGAATGCCATGGGAAGCTACAGAGACTCTAGATTGATGTGAATTATTTGGATTGTCAGCTAAAATAAATTGGCAGGAAATGATTTTCCTGAAAGATAGAATATCCTTCTGCTATATCCCTTGTGGAACACTTTTTTTTAACTTTATGGTTTCTGCTTAAAAGTTTGGCCCTTGGTACAAAACAAGATAAATTAAAACTGATTGCCTTAAATTCCAAGCATTGAAAGCAGCAATCACATATCTATTCTTTTTTTTTTTTTGGCAGCCTATTCACATTTACATAATTACTTTAGAAGCCAGTTTTTCTAACCAGAGGAAAAGCAGGATGTAAATAAAGTCCTAATATAAAACAGAATGAACAACTGCACATTTGCATTGAAACAGATTTAATCCCAGCATGGAGTCTCACAAATCTTCTATCATTGCTTAGCAAATCCAGCAGCCATATGAGTTTCCTCTTAATCAAGTATTAATTCCTGAGCTTTACTACTAAATCATAATGTTAGATAAGCTTCCCTAATTCAAAGAGGATATATATATGCACACATTCTCATTTGCACTGTCTTCAAAGCCAAAAAATATAATAATATGCAACTCACACATTGATCTCCATTCTCTTTTCACTAGATAACAAATGAGCAAAATGAATCCCCTGCATAACAAATCACTTTTCTCCCATGTTACGTAGATTGTACATTCATTCCTGAACTCTGTTCAAGAAGTCAGACTCTTCAACATACATTTGCTGACACAAAAGAGAAAAAGTAGGGTAGGGTAGGATAGGGTAGGGTAGAATAGAATAGGACACATAAGGGATTTGTCTCTGGTGCATAAGCTCTCAGTACACATACAAGCAACAAAGTGATAAATCATAAGTTATAACTAACAAAGTGGTAGTAGTCATAAGATACCAAAAAGAACAGGTAATAGGAAAAATGAGAAGGGTAATAATAATACTGTCCTACTACATTCTTATCCTGAGGCATAAGACAGTGCTGTGGGAATTATATGTTTAGCAGAGTGATGGCATGGGAGGAAAATTTTGTCTATTTTGTCTAGTTGTTTTGGCATGCAATGCCCTATAGCAAGCTCTAAAAGACAAGATCTGCAGGGTTTTTTTTAAATCAAATCAGAGTTTTTGTATGTATGGAGAATTCCGATTTCTGGACTATTTTGAGGATGTGCATGGTTACAAGTGTTGGTTGAAAACCTAACCAAAAACCCCCCCTCAATATATGAATTGGGGGAGAAGGGAATTTCAAACATTCAGGGAAATTTCTGTTCCTAGAAGTACACCCAAATCTCAAACTTGAACATAGATAAGTCAGGACTCATCCACCCCTTCACCTCATTCACTGAGTAATGTGTTGTGGCAGGAACTTAGCACACCTGAGATGAAGACAGATGTATAAATAGGAAGATTTATATGCATCCCAATAAATATTGGTCTATCTGACTTTCCAATTCAGATGATAAGCAAGTATATCAGCAATTACAGCAGTAAAATTTTCCCCTTAGACTTTTTAAAAACATTTGTTTCTACCTGAAATAGCATTTAAGGTATTGCATAGTCTTTAAGAATTTAATAACATCATGGCAATCTCCACTATTCTCAGTCAGCTTCTGTAGCAGTCATAGAATTTAATCCCCCATCCCCCAAATCCTGAAGGTCTGTCCTTTATAGGAAAGCACATATTTGGACTGAACATAGAGGATGTTTCTAAATTGAGCATGATGCTTTAATTTTTTTTGAAACTGGCTCCATCTCTAAGAAAAGGTTGAGTTCACAAAGACTGGTTAAGCTGTGAAAGAAAATGTGCATGATTTGTGTAGTGGCCAACAAATATGGCCATCAAATTGTTTAAAACAATTGCCAGAGCAAAGAAGCTTAACATGAACAAACAAAACTAAGTTGATAAAGAGACAGATTTCCACATTTGTTCCAACCATCAATTATTATCATTGGTCATCCCACTGAAGCTTGCAGAAGGCACACCCGTATAATATAAGTGAACAATCAGGAGACAAGAATGGACTATATTTTTCTTGCTTCCAAGAAGTCAGAAAGATATCCAAGGGTAGAAAACTGGATCCAAAACCTAAATGGGATTCAGAGAGAAAGAACATCAGAGCACAAAAAGAATGCCACGGACAGAAAGAAGAGTAAAAGAGGAGTGAAAGAGCGGTCCTACATACAGTATTTTAAATCCTGGTGACTCCCAATTCAGCCTTTGATATTTTTTTAAAAATAACTTGATCCTAAAGGATCAGGCCGCAGCTCTTTCAGGCTGTATTATGTCTGTATTAAGTTTCCAATAGTCAAACGAGCCATGTGTCCCTGATCATACAGTACCCAGAAGGCTTAAATGGACTATCAGATAAGTGCTTGCTCATTACTGTAATTCAAAGTGGAAGAGTGGTTGGAATGAGGAAACTGTAACTGGGGAGACTGGATTGCCACCCACCCTCAGCAACTCAAAGTTAATCATAAAGAAATCAAATCTTCGATATATATAAAAGTGAAATATCACTTACGCATCATCACAACATCTCCAGAACCGTAAAGCCTGCAAACTTGAAATTTGGCCCCTAGGTTCCTCTTGGCTTCTAGGTGCTCACTAAGAAAGGATTTTTCCAAATGACCATTAGAGCATATAGAGTATTTGCTATATTATTATTAACACACACTGCTGCTAAGGAGCTCTACACCCCCGCCCCACCTGAAAAGAAATCTCTTCCAAATGCAAAACACAAGCAGAGGAGTTTCAGTTTCACAGCACCAAGCAGTTTTAGCACAGAACAGTTGAGCTAAGCCATGCCCAGGCTCCTTGCTGTCTCCTTCTTGCTCACACAGCAAATACTGTTTCAGTTTCCAAACAGCCCTCCACTCTCCCACACGCTAGCCAGATGAATATCGATGGATGGTGGTAGGCAGAGGCAGAATTTTTTCTCCTCTTATTTTCCTCCCCAAAAACTAAGCCCGACCACGCAGTTTCGTAGCGAAGCATGGGTATCAAGCTAGTATACAATAAACAAGTATATGCATTCTTAATTAGGAGAACACAAGAAGTAATTCTTGATTCAGATTCCAAACAGGGTAACCCTGAGTCTGTTGTGACAAGTAATCCTTGACTTATAATCATTCATTTAGTGACCATAGTTGTAAAGGCACTGAAGAAAAAGTAATTTATGACTGGTTTCTACACTGATGACTGTTGCACCATCCCCATGGGTGTTGATTTACATTCGGACGCTTGGCAACTGGTTCATATTTACAACAGTCACAATGTCCAGGGGTCATGTGATCTTCTTTTGTGGCTTTCTGACAAACCAAGTCAATGGGGAAGTCATATCTATTTAATAACCATGTTACTAACTTTAACAACTGCAGCGATTCATTTAACTATGGCAAGAAAGATAGTAAAATGGGACAAAATTCACTGAACAAATGTTTCACTTAGCAACAGAAATTTGGGGCTCAATGGTGGCCATTAAGTCGAGGACTACTTGTCCTTTAAATTTTTCAAGGTTTGTGTTTTGGTTTTATATTAAGGTCACACAGAACTTTTCGATGCCCAAGTCTCTCTCTGCCATTTCAGCAGCTCTTGGAAGTGTTGATATGCAATATGCATATACAACTGGTCCTTGACATACAACCACAATTGAGCCCAACATTTCTGTTGTTAAATGAGATGTTTTTAAAATGAGTTTTGTCCCATTTTATGACATTTTTGCCACAGTGGTTAAGTGAATTGCTGCAGTTGATAAGTTAATGACCCGGTTAAGTGAATCTGGCTTCCCCCATTGACTTTGCTCGTCAGAAGGTTGCAAAAGGGGATCACATGATCTTGGGACACAGCAACCGTCGTGTGAGCCAGTTGCCAAGCATCTGAATTTGGATCACAGGATCGTAAGTGTTATAAGTCACTTTGTTCAGTGCCGGTGTATCTTTGAACCGTCATCAAATAAACTGTTGCAAATTGAGCTGTAATCGGATTCAAACGTAATTCAGATGAAATGCATTCTAGGATTCTCCCAGTAACTGTTGTTGCCTAATTAGTCAAAATGCAACGATTCCTCCTTGCAATTGGTTTGAAATTATAAAGCAAGTTGATACTCATCCCTTGTAAGTCTTTAAGTCCTTTGCACTATATCAAATAATGCGAGCTAAACGGTCGGCGTGCTTCGGGTATCTTTGTGAGACTCTTTTATTATTTTGGCTCTTCCCCAGTCTGTAAGATTGCCAAACTGTACAGAGACCAGATCTGAGCCTCTGTCTCTCTTAACTGAGGGGGTGTGTGTACGTATGTGTGTCTCTGTGCGACTGACACAACAATGAGGAGCTATTTCCGGTTTCACACACACAATGAGGCTAGCCAAGGCAAATATCTCCCTGCAGATATCATCCCTGCCACGCTAGGGATGGTTTTTGTCTCGCGGGCCGCTGTTGATGAGGCTTAACAGATTTGGCCACTGGCAACATCATTACAAAAGAGGCAATCCCTTCTATTGTGTGCTGCAGGAGACAGCCAAAGAATGATGTAACACAACAAAGAGGTTTGCTCGAGGGAGGGAAAGGTGGACGTTTTGATTTGGTCAATCTCATTTTGGAGAAGAGGAAGGCATCTCAAGTTGGCAGCTTATGAATTCCAGTAAGAAATGTGCTGAGGGGAATCTCCCTCATAAAATATGAAGAACTATATGCAGGGGTTTATTTAACAACTTCACTTGTGACACAAACATGCACAGAAATACATCTTTTGATTTAAAAACTGTGCTGGTAACATCTTCTAGAAATGCACATTTGGGGGGAGGGGGAAGGGTTTACATTAATTATGTATTTTATGTGGGATTTTTGTGTGGGGGAGTCTTTGAGTGAATCTTGACTCCTGGACACTGCATGAAATTCCCCTAAGACTATATGTTGCTGCTATACTAACTTATTAAACAAAGCATCACATCCATGCCCTATTCTTTTTTGGCCCTGGTTCCCTCCTTTGCTTTTGTCTTTGGCCAGGCTCATAGATAAAATGCAAAACCCAGTATGTCTCATCTGTAATGCTGTGAATCTTGGGAGATAACATTTTACAGCAATCTTTGAGGATTAAATTTATTTTTTTGCGGGGATCTGTGTATTTTTTTCTGGGACCTGCTGTGAGTCTTTTTCTTAATCCCCATAATTCCATAATAAGGGTTTACCCAATGCCAGGGCTTATAGTTAGTTGAAACTCCCATCCTACAAGGAAGTCTTATACCATACACATCTACTACTTATGGGATTCAGGTGGGGGAGGGGACACAACTCTCATTATCCTCAGACAATAAGATTCAAATTATGAACATTGTAATACAACATAGTTCAGGGGCCCTGGTGGGAAAGACTTTTCCAGTCTACCATAGATGCTCTCAACAAAATAGGTGTTGCTGCATCTTTGAACAACAAACAAAACTCCTCAGTAAAGTATTTTGTTCATACGTTTGTTACCTTAGCTTTTCCAAATACTTTGTTTCTCACATCCTCTCACTTCAATTTTCCCTACTACCAGCATTTAAATTGTAATGATTTCTTTCCCTGGGCCATCCGAACCGCAAATAAACACGAAGTCACTACCTCATTAAGATGTGAAAAGATGTGAAACCTCAATACCCCATTCAGATGTATAATAATATATTACAGTGCTCCATCTCTTGTGTATTATACTCGGCTAAGCGCTACAGTCAGTGTTGGATGTATATTTTGTGTATATTTGTAGATATTGTACTCTCAAATTGCAAATGGAGATGTGGGTACTCTATCTTTCTTATCTTCATTTTTAAGTGCTTTGGTTTTATTGTATTGCGAACAATTTCTGGGGTGCATCCAGTTTTGTTGTACTTGTACAATGACAATAAAGTTCTTCTAATTCTAATCTCTGTGGGCCAGAAGATTCAATCTCAAGTTTGAATAGCCAGAAATTATGGCTGGCCTGAGCAGGCATGCTTGTATGCAGAACTGCAAGAATCTAAAAACAAATAATTGAAGAAGTATTAAGAATTATTCAAATTTAGCATTGCTCAGAAATTTGGATGCCTTACATCCGACCCAGATTCTAGCACCGACTGGCCAAAATTAAGGAAGGAACATGAGATCTAATTCGTGAGCAATTATAGTAGCTGAAAACTGATAATGGCTTTCCTTTTTTGTTGATATTAGTAAAAGAGTTATTGTGCATTCAAGAAGAGGAATCACAATCCTGTTGTCCATTATGCATGCCTAGCTCTATTCTGCTTCACATCTGAATGTTCCATTCAAATGACCTCTACAAGGAAGATACTAAATCCAAGGTAGTATTCATAGCTTAATAGAGAATTTTCACACTGCATAACCAAATTGCTATCTACTGAACAAGTCTAGCGCTATTTATTAATTAAACAAATTTACATCGATGCCCGTCTCACACACACAGTGACTGCTTTAAGACACATTATATCTAAACTCCAATCAAACATTTTTTTAAAGTTTATCCACACAGTGAATGCACAAAGTCCTTGTTTCGCTCAAGAGATGCATCTCTTTAAATAGCTTCTTCATTCTGAAGGCCCATTTATCTTTCAGGGAAGGGCAGGGAGACCCTTCCCGTACCCTAATTAAGCTCTGTCCTCTTCCAAAATACTACCATTAGCTCATCCTTAACCTCCTTGCACAGCAGTAGAGCTGAAGAGCAGTTTTTAGAAACTGCCTTACATGGGCAAGGCATCTGGAACAGCAGCAGCAGCAGCCACCCGATATCTGACTGATGCAAAACCAGCCCCACAGATTTCCAGCATCAGCAGGAAATAAGTCTCTGGACTCAGAGCTACACGACCAGGCATTATTCGGCAGACAAGAAACAATCCCCAATCAGCAAAATGGGGTAGGGAAGGAGAAGCTGTTGCATCCAGGTTCCTCTACCTTTGCAAATGTGGTCAGTTGGTTCATTATAATAGAGTTCCAATAGAGTTGGAAGGGACCTTGGAGGTCTTCTAGTCCAACCCTCTGTTTAGGAAGGAAACCCTATACCACTTCATTTTGGTTGTCCAATCTCTTCTTAAAAACTTCCAGTGTTGACGCATTCACCACTTCTGGAGGCAAGTGGTTCCACATTTCATTAGTAACTGGGGTCAATAGTAGCTACAGGTAGTCCTCAAGTTATAATGGATCAGCATTTAAGTCATGAGTCATTGCAGTCATACGTTGAGGCATCATGTGGACTCAAATTTTTATAACCTTTTCGGGGACAGTTGTTAAGGGAGTCTCCGTTGTTGTTAAGCAAACCATGTGGTTGTTAAGCGAATCATATGATTGTAGATGCAAAGCCATTTTTTGTCTTTTCTTTTTTGCTGGAAAATGGCAACAAAGTAGCAAAATGCGATCATATGACCAACCCATCAGTTACCGAGGATCTAAAATACGATCAGGTGACCGCAGGCAGGTAATGTAGCAATTGTAACTTTGAGGATGGATTGTAAGTAAGTTTTGCAAGTCTGTAGTAACTTCAAATGGTCCTTAATTGACCAGTAGTAAGTCAAGGACTATCCATATGTGTGGCAGTCATACAAAAGTGCATTAAAATGTACCAGTTGTGAGGGTTAGCTGGTAAATGTTTTGTTTGACATGGGGAATTCAAGTTGAAGGAAGTGGACATGGAACTGCATTGTTATTTTCATAAGTCCTTAGGTGACTTTTAAAAAACAATATCGTAATCTTTCAGATTTTGGAATAGAAAAGAAATAAGCTTTTCTCTCTGTCTTCTTCATAAAGATGTTGCTTTTCTTATCAATTTAAGATCAAATCCTTCCTTCAGCAATGGGAATGAAAATTATGTAGGCCATCGTTCCTCTCGTTTCTGATCCTTCTAGAGATCCCAAGATGATCTCAAGATGGACCATGCTGGTTGAACAACAGTAGAAGCTTTGTTAGATAAATAGGAACGAAGAACTGAATGAAGGAGAGCAAATAGATAAGGTCTGGAAGAAAGTTTACTTATGTGTGTGAATCTATTTGGTCCAGCATACACCATCTTAACCAGCATTGCAACCAGACATTTGCAAAAACAAGAAAAGAGGAATTTCTTGCGTACCCAACAACAATAGACCAGAAACTTTCGTGATTATAAAAACACAATCTAGCTAGAAGCCTGTGCCATTTGCTTCTTCTAAAGATCCCATCATTTACATCAAATGTTTTTGGGTTTTTTTTTAAACTAGAAAATACAAGTTTATTGTCCCAAAGGATTCTTGAAAACATTTCGCTTCTCATCCAAGAAACTTCTTCACAACTGAAAATGCTTCTTGGAAGAGAAGCAAAACATTTTCAAGAAGAAGAAGTAAAGCAAGAAAGCCCAACTGCCTTTTGGAAAAGCACCTATGGGACTACCATGACCTGCACGAGTGAGAATCTTCATAGACATATGAGTTTATTCAATGAAGCAAGAGAGTAGAACGTGGGGAAGTTCTTAAGTCATCTTGAATCAAAGCCGATGAACATAGCTCTTTCCCAGAAACGACCTTCTAGGCCTCAGTAACAACTTGTCCTAAATGATCAGGCACATTGTGACGCAATCTTAGATGTTGTTTTGGCCCTTCCCCATTATCACAAGACTACCATGCCTTTGAACCCATAGTAAACAGGTGGAGAGCCCAAAAGGGATCCCTGATATAGCCGGAGTCACTTTAATCACATTTAAGCTTTAGGGAAACTAGATTTTTTTAGCTGTCTTTCTTCAGGCATTATGTTGATGGTATTTCAAAGTACCCAGCCATGAAGGTGAATTAGATCCATTATATACTTTGGCTGAGAATCATTATTTATCTGAAAAGGTTGGCGAGGCATGCTGGTGTGCATTTGAGAGACCAAATCAAGGAGATACGTAAGAAAATGGCCATAGTTTAGCTGTGAGATCAGTTTGATCTGCATTGTAGAGTGAAGGAACTATTCAGCAAAATAGGTTGTGTGTTTGATTATTGGCATGAGAATACTAGCAAAATGTTATTTAAAAACTGTCTGCTTATCTGGCATCATAAAAATATCAGGTGCCCTGTACCAAATCAGACTGCCACCCTATCTTAATAACACCAAAATTCCCTCGCATGCTGTTCTCCAGATCAACTTGACTACAAATTCCAAATGCTTGGTGATAAAAGAGCATCTAGGATAACTGATCAAAAGGAATCCACTAAGTTATTCTCCCATCCACCCCTCATCAGAAAGTTTTCCAGTTTTCCTACTCTTTCCTAAAGCGCTGAGGACTGAACCAGGGATCTTTTTATGGCAAAGTACAAATTCAACTATTTGTAAAGCACACAGCCTGTCCTCAAAATTAGAAAACCAAATTGAAAAACATAAGAACAAAAAGGTAGGATATCATAGTCCAAATCTGGTTTAAAAGCCAAATAGCATGAAATATCAAAACTCAGCTGAGCTAATCTACAGTTGCAAAAAAAAAAAAAAAAATCAAGAGATGCCTGGTAGCCCTTTTCCAATTAATAAATTTTATCAAAAGCCAGAATCTTTTGTGTGCTGATGGAAAGAACTGCAGCTCATAAAAATGTACAGCTTAAACACATGTTACTCAGAAAAGGTTCTAACCAACTTCTTTCTGATTTTTTACTGTAACTAAGAGAGAATTTCCTCATCCATATTCCATAGAAGATTCTACTTATTTCCAGTTCCCTGCCTCAAAATACGTGACCAGCTGCAAAATAAAAAGGTTATGTTAGGTTTTGATTATTGGCATGAGAATACCAGCAAAATGTTATTTAAAAACTGTCTGCTTATCTGGTATCATAAAAATACCAGGTGCCCTGTGCCAAATCAGACTGCCACCCCATCTTAATAACACCAAAATTCCCTCACATGTTGGTCTCCAGATCTACCTGACTACAAATTCCAAATGCTTGGTGATAAAAGAGCTTATAGGATAACCGATTGCATATTTTTCTTCATATAATCATGTTATCTTCCGAATAAACCTGTCTACTGTGGCATTCTATTTTTATTATTATTATTAGATAACTGAGGCTAAGAGATAGTAGACACAAGGAGACCTGACAGTAATAAAAAGAAGACTCTAAATCCAGATTGGCGGAGCCCAAACCTGGCACATATACTTTGCCCTACAAAGAAAGGCCTTCTACATCAGAATGAAAGTGCTTTGGGGAAAAAATAATAATTTTATGAAAACTATCTTTACTTCATGGGGTTCTCTTGCAACATGTAAGTTTGAGAGACAAGAATTCAAAGGAATATCTCAGATTTATAACCCTTACAGGGGCTCCACAAATGATAGATTTAGCAAGAGGGGTGGGTGCAAAGCACTTCTTACAAGAGTTGCACAGAAAGCAGAATTGATACATGCATGTCAGGAGGCCAATCTTTTATAATGCTATCCTTAGAAAATAAGAGGTCATGACTGAACTGAAATAAGGATGGAGTTTGTGAATTCCTGTATCTTTCTCCTCACAGTCTCTAAATTCCATATGCTCCCAAATGCTTTCTCGCTGTCAGGACTTTAAAAACTCAAAGCAGATATTGTGTTTTCTTTCTTTAAATAAAAATGCAAGTGGCTTCCTTTTCATGGCACAAGAGTTCTGAGTCCTATTCTACTATCAGGTATTCCAGCGTGTTTGCAAATGACTGCTTAATTACTAAGGGAGATGCTTTGGCACACAAGCCCGCATTATGTTGGGGAAAGAGGCTAGGGCCATCTCTGAAAGCCTGTGATTAGGATATGGCCCATATGTGATAATATTTTAACCAAGCTGTGCTAGGGCAAGTTCCCAACTGCCACAAAAAGATATATTTAGCTGGTTCCTTTCCTTCTCTCTTGGGTCTTTGTCATTCCAGGCATTGCTCAGACGTGGCTCCGTCCCTCGGCAGATTCCACTCTGCTGACATAAGTGCTCTTTGCTTCTTCTCTGCACACCCCTTCTGTCCACCAGTACTACTTTGAATCTTGCTTGATGTATGGTGCCCAAAATGTCACTTTTGGTTGGTCCTGTGTGGGATGTGGGTCTGGCTGATGGGAAGTGACAGCTGCAGGCAACAGTATCTAATGTACAGAGATGGCAGCTGTCCCTTAAAAGATGTGTCTCCTCACTCCTATAATATAGGTGCAAGATGCCTTTCTTTCTCTCGGGTAGCAGCTAACTCTATGGAACTTATTTCAGATCAGAAAAAGCATGTAATTTCCAAAACAGTTAATTCCGAAACTGATTCCACCGTCAGGTTAAGTTAATTCCATCACTTACTCCATCATCAGGTTATTTTTTTTAATCAATGCAAGCCTTTCCCCCATCCTACAAAGTCCACCGAGCAGTTATGACGTCAGACCTCAACATCCATGGTTTCAGGAGCATTTATCTGCCTTCCCACTCAGCAAATTTCCACTGAAGCCAACTCAAGGGATTTGCTCCCCCCTCCCAGGAAGACAGAGACACACCTCAGAATTACTACCTGGTATTTATGATTGGTGCCATTGGAAATAAACACGAGTTTGTCGATAAAACCAACACAGCAAAAAATTAGAGAAGCAACCAAGCTGGCTCATGATACCCAGCAGTTATCCTGGAGACATTCCATTCAGAAAGACCCTTGGGCCTGGCACCCGATCTGTACATCTTGGATCTGCTGTTTTCTCTCTCTAACTGGCCTCCTACCTTTCGCTGTTGCTTTTCCCAGGCTGGGTCAAGCAGTAAGTCCCGATCCCAGTCTTCCTCCTGCGCCATGTAGTCTTCAGTCATCATGTAGCAATGGTTGTATTGGATGTGTGTTTCCATCTGCGTCGTCATGTTGCCTTGTTCTGCGAAGCCCTTTTCCTCTGTGCCTATTCTCTCCCTTACAATTTACACAGTTCCCCCCCTTGCTCGAGCTTTCGGTCTCTTTTTTCTGCTTGCTCCCCTCTCAGCTCCCCTTAGAGGTCAAGATCCCCCAAGTCCTTCCAGGCTGTGCGTCTGCCTGCTTTGCAGCTGCACCTGTCAAAACCAACCCACGTGACCAGTCCTCAATAAGTATTATCAGCCCTGGGAAGGGAGATCAGGTTCCATCTTAAAAAGGCCACAGGGAGGGGACAGCACAAGTGTTCCTACCAACCAGATAGGGGTGGTGAAGACAACTGTTGGGAAGCCAAGTATTCCCCCCTTAAAGCAGAGCCACAAGCTCTTAAAAAAGAAATTGCTCCTGTGGACTGAGTATCTCTCCCACAAAATCCATGCCAGATGCAGGACTCCTCTCCTTAGAGCAAGAATCTCTGTTCAGGGAGGCAATTTCCCATTTTCAGTACAGCAAAAGAGGAAAAATCATACATTATTAACTTTCCACTAAGGTACAAGAGAAACTTTTTGATATGCTGTCAAGATTCAAGAATAAACGTATGGCTGAACAGAACAGTGTTGGAAGGAACTTTGGAAGTCTTCTAGTCCAACCCCCTACTCAAGCAGGAGACCTTGTTCCATTTCAGACAAGCAGCTATCTAATAATCTCTTTTTAAAAAATCTCCAATAGTGGAACACCCACAATTTCTGGAGGGAAGCCCTTTTGCTGATTAAGGGTCAGCTGGCCTCCAAGTTGAGAAAGAAGTTAAGAGCAAATTAGTTTCCAGATGTTCTCTTATCAATTTGGACTTGTAACCATGTTTCCCAAATAGATTCTAAAAATTCTCCAGGATTTCTTAGCACAACAACCAAGCAACCTGAGTTCTTTCTGAGATCCTGGAACTCTGTCCAATGAATGGATGGAATATGGCCTCTTTATTTGATTCCAGGTAATGAAGGAAAAACCTTCTGCACATGTTCATTCAGGTGTCTATTTCACAGGCTCTACGTGGGGTTCCCCAAGATTAAAACTAGATGCCACACATGTCTCAGGATGTCTGAATTCCAGAAACTGCTGTTATTTTACAAAAGGTTACTTTTTCCTTATGAAAAGTGCCGCAAGAAACCAGTACTTTAAAAGGTGATAGGTTTGTCGCATCGCTCGGAAAGTCATGTGTTGCATTTGGATGTTTGAAATCCTCCCCGTGAGCTTTAAAATGTTTCAGAATAAATACCTGTCTAAAGGTCATTTCAGGAGGAGAGGAAAAGGTTTTCAAGACTGACCTTATTCTGTTTGGGATATCATGAACAAAGATTTGGTTTAGATTCCAAGAGCTTTCTGCTTCTTTGTATTTCACCAACATTTGCATAACTCAATGCAGTCTCAGTTCATTTGCAGGCTGCTTCTGTTACCCAGGAGTTATTCTTAGGATCAGTGAGAAAAGGCTTGGGAAAGCTATTGAATGCCTAGAAAAAAAATTCAGGTTCTAGCTTAATGTTTCAAAGTAGACTTAACATAGACAAAGCATTTTAATCCTTTGCTTAAAATCATATTTTTACAGTATCTTATCTCTATTTCAAGTTCCTGTACAACAGACATCGCAAAAAAAATCAAATATTTAAAAGTTAAGTCTCTTTTAATAATTTAAACAATACAGTCAAAAGATGAAATGTACAGATAACGTGCATTTAAGTGTACAGAGTGTACTCTGCCTTTTTTTTTTTTCTTTTTGGTCCTTTTGACTTAAACTTAGCAACCATAAGAAACAGAAGCCATGACCCTAATCTGCTTGTTTTTTTTAGCTTTTAAAGATTCAATGTTGACCCCGAGGAAGTTCCTGGAAATGTCTCTGCAGCTTTCTTGGCAAAATTATGCAAACACTTTGTTAGAGAGGAAGGAAATTAACAAAGCCCCACAGGATGTGACTTCAAGGTTAAAACTCAATCTCCCCCTTTCTAACACGCTCCACATGTTCTAATAAGAAGCTTATTTTATTTCATCTATTCTTTAACCAATCAAATTCCTCCCAGGGGGAGGTGCACCATTCCTGGAGGTACTGCAATACCAGGCTGATGCTTGGAGTGGACGGAGCAAGCCCCTATTCCATCTCCCAGTTCCAAAAATCCATTTAATATGTAGTCCTCAAATAGAGGACATATCAGATATTAAACTGATAAGAACAGATACTACACTTGATCTTAGCCAAAAGGCCGAGAAGCGATAACTTTCCCTTCCAGCAGCCTCCTAGGGCATTCTTTCCTAGAAAACCTCAGATAACGACGAGCAAATCCCTTACGGAGCATATTCCTTCTCACATCGAAATCAGGACTGCTTTGAACTATCATCAGATATATTCTGACAATGTGCCTATTTCTCCTGTCCAAGTTAACAGCCTTCAATTGTGAAATTTAACTATTAAAATTATAAATTGTTAGCAACACTCATTTTCTGATTGCCTGTGTGCTTCTAACTGACAACTATTGGTGCAATATTTACATACGCCTTCCCATTTCTCCCATCATGCCTTTGGAGCCTGTTATTTCAGAACTTACCAGTAGAGACTTCAGTCCTACTCTGAAAACTTCCTCTTCAATGAGCTTTCTGAGACACGAAAGGAAAAGGTGCATAAGAATATGATAAATAAAAAAGAATGGCATAAAACATTTCTTGCACAAAGCTTCCTGGATCTTACATCTGTCCAAAAATTTGCCAACGAAGACAATTGTTTCAGAAGCTTCACTTGCCGTTTCCTTCAAGTTTAATTAGAGCATGGATTATAGAAGCTTATTTTGAAAAATAATTGGTTATTTCTTGAACTCATGCGATCCTGTTATAAATTTACTTGCTCGGTTTCATATATATCAAAATGAATCAACAATGATTATTATGAGTAATAATGTTGAGATCCCTATGGAGAGAAACACCAAATTCAGAACTGAAGAAACTATTTAGATGAGATGCAAAATGTTTTCAAGGAAAAAAAAAACAAGAAAGTCCAATTGCCTTTTGGAAAAGAAGCTTTTGGACAATCATGACCTGGATGATTGAGAATCTCCATACACAATACCAAATTCAATAATAAACAAAAATGTGTTAATCTGTTGCAATGGAAACAGAGAAACAGCCGTTTGTAGCATTTTTTAAAAGGCGAGTAGACAGTTACATGTTGAATAACAATAATATTTTATGGCTCAATAGTCTGACTTCAATAGCTAACCATCCAACATGTGACTCTGGGCGGCATTCATAATCAAACATAAAAACAATTAAAATAATCCAAATTTATTACAAACTACATCACCAAACTATATAGAGATAGCCTCTGACTTACAGTCATTCATTTAGTGACTAATTTGTTTGAAGTTACAACAGCCATGAACAAAGTGACTTATAACCGATCCTCACACTTACAACCACCACAATCTTTCCCACATTTGATCAAAATTAGGGCATTTGGCAACCAGTGTGTATTTATGATGCATACAGCACGTCAATCATTTGCAATCTGCCCAGTTGGCTTTCTGACAAGCAAAGTCAACAAAGGAAGCCAGATCTGCTTAATAACTGGAATTATTCGCTTAACAATTGCAGCAAAAAAATGTCCCAAAGGTACTTTTCTCACCATCCAGTCAGAGCTGAAGAAGCTTCTTGGATGAAGAAGCGAATGTCTTTGAAGAAAAACCAGAATGTCCAGTTGCCTCTTAAAAAATACCTTTGGGACAACCAGGATCTGGATAGAATCTCCAGACATGTAGCTAAAAAAGTTTGTAAAATCCGACACAACTCACTTAATGGCTATCTTGCTTAGCAACAGAACTGTGATCTTAAGTCAAAGACTACTCTTATACCATCGAATCAATTAAATCACATCAGATCTCCAAATTACATTTGATGCTTATGTCATTTTTCATGCATTACCATTTTGGCTTTATTCTGGTTTGCTGCAGATGCCACTGAGGGGCAGTATTTTAAGATAAAAGCAGGGCAAAATAGCTTCTCTTCTGTAAAACAACCGCTGCTCCTGAGCATATAAAAATGCCATCCTATTTTATACTCATCTTGGTACAGACGCATTATAAACAGGCAGTGCTTTGGTCATAACCCTGTGACAATCTTGACTTTTTTTTTTAACATCTTCTGTAGACAATGATCCATGACAGCTGGATAGTAAATGAAAAAGGACAGTGGGAAGCAGATCCATGTTCCTGAGTTATGGATTTGGCAATAGCTGCAAAGATTGCAGGAAAAGCTAATTAGCCCCAGACTCAGCAAAGGCAGAGAAAATGGATTAACAAACCAAGATTCACTTGATTCAGGCTTGGGGGTGTGGATGAGTGAGGATGGACTAAGGAAAAAGCAATTATGGGGTGGCGAGGTTGAGGGAAGCCGTCCTTTGATGTGAAAAAGGGCACTGCACGTCAGAACTAGTTTTTCCTCCATGCCATCACTCTGCTAAACAACTAATTCCCACAACACTGTCAAATTATCTGAAAAGGCAGTATTACCATCATTATTCTCACCTTCCCTTATACCTATCTCCTTATCTTCTTATGACTATAACTTCATTGTTTGTATCTTGCAATTTATATTGTTTACTTAGTATCCTGATATGATTTATGTCAATGGTTTGACACTAAGTGTTGTATTTAATGTTTCATGACGAATGTATTTTTACAATGACTATGATAATAGCAATAGCACTTAGACTTATATAGCCCTCTCTAAGCAGTTTACAAAGTCAACTTATTGCCCCCAATAATCTGGGGCCTCATTTTACCGACCTTGGAAGGATGGAACGCTGAGTCAAACTGATCTATCACTATTGTTGTATGCACATTGAGATCTTATGCATCAGAGACAAATTTCTTGTGTCTAATCACACTTGGCCAATAAACAATTCAAAAATTCTTAAGACAATAAAGGAAATCCCAGGATTATTTTTGAAGTTGGAGAAGACAAGAGTTAAACAGGTCCAGATGAAAAGCACTTTGCTCATACAAAAGCTTGCCTTATGCCCACCTGTATGAACAATAACAGGTAGTCCTCAACTTACAACCACAGCGGAGGCCAGAATTTATGTTGCTAAGTGAGACATTTGAAAAGTTTGTTTTATCCCATTTTACAACTTTTTTTGCCACTTTCATTGAAGTGAATCACTGCAGGTGTTAAATTCGCAACACATTGTGAACTGAATCTGCTTTCCCCATTGACTTGGCTTGTCAGGATGCAAAAGGGGATCACGTGACCCTGGGACGTTGCAACCATAAATGTGAGTCACTTGTCAAGCATCCAAATGCAATTCATGTGACCATGGCCGCAACAGCCGTTAAGCATGAAACATGGGTCATGTCACTTTTTTCAGTGCCCTTGTAGCCTCAGTCAGTAAACGAACTGTTGCAACTCGAGAACTACCTGTATTTATCGTTTGAACATAATTGTTGCATTTTTTTGCTGTTGCTGGTGCACAATGGCACCTCTGACACGCTTGTCAGGGAGACAAATTGTTGAGGAAAACAGGGAAAGATTCAAAACCCGAACGCCGATTGGATAGGAGTCGCGCCTATCAGTTAGAAAGGCGGGCTTAGCAGGGGCAGCTGCAGCCGCCGATTGGCTCAACGGTTTGAGCGGGAAAGGGGGCGGCCGAAGCGAAGCCGGAAGAGAGGCGAAGCGCGTGGGCCGCGCACGCGCCGCCATGGCAGGCAGCGACTGGGACCGTCGGGTGTTGCCCGTCTCCGTCGGGGCGGTGTTGGCGACCGCGCTGGTCGCGGAGGTGCTGGTGGTGCTGCTGCGATTCCGTCCTCCCGGAGACCCGTTCCCGTTCTGGCCCATCGCCTCGCTGCTTTTCCTGTTGACGAGCGCGCTGGAGAACGCCCGCCGATTCATCATGGCTTCGCCAAGCACGCGCGGCGTCATGCTGGCGGGGGCGGGCCAAGGATGGGAGTGAGTGGGTGGGGTTACCGACGCGGCGGGGACCAATGGGAAAGTGGTCGAGGGAGGGGCTTCTAAAAGTGTGGGGGCGGGGGGAGGAAGGCCGAGCTTGGAGTGTTGGGGGGAGGGAGATTACTTCAGTAATGACGGAATTAGATCTCTGAGAGGAAAATGAAGATGAAACAGTTTCTTTTAGAGACAAGGAGGCACATGCTCAGAAACACGCTTTTTTCTCGTTGGGCTTCTTTTTCAAAACTTCAGAAAAAAGGGAAAAAGTTTGGGAGAATATCAGCCTTTCCCAACATGGTGGAGGAGCTTTAAAAGCAAATGATTCAACCTTTTAAGTTTATTGAACTTAAGCCCTCGTGGTTCCTAGTTTTATGTGGTCACTCCTCAAGGAGGAAGCCATCTGGGGATTGACTAAAAGTGTGAAGGAAAGAAAATAATGGAAGGAGGAGGCATTATTTTCTATCAGCTCAGCCTCTCACAGGGTTGTTGTGGGGAAAATAGCAGGAAGAAGGGGTATTAAATATGCCTGCCTCTTTAAGTTACTTATAAAATGATGAAGGGCAAGATAAATATCAAATAATTCATCAGGCATATAATAGTATTTGTGGACTGCAAATTTCAGACAGACCGCTGGATGGCACCAAAGAGACATGGGACTCTTCTTTGCTGCCCTCTAGTGACTGCCTCATGTATGTATTTATTGAATTTGTTTGCTGCCCATCTTGTTGCAAGGTGACGACGGCCGGCGTACAATATATAAAAGCAACAAGATCATAAAATATTTCAAATAGAAATACAAATTATAATTAGAAGATTGGGAAGAAGGAGCAGGATGTGCCAGAGTGAGGTGGGATCTTTTATAGGTCCAACCATCTCAAAAAAAAAATTTCAAGAAGGATTTGGAATCCTAAAGGAAGACAAATGTACTCCCTGGGCTGCATCAATAAGGCTTTATTGGCTTATTTGTTTATATCCTACCTTTATTTTTTTTATAAACAACTCAACATATTTAATGATCCTTCCAATTTTCCATACAACAACAATTCTTTAAGTTGGTTGGGCTGAGAGACATACTCTAGTCTAAAGTCACCCAGCAGGCTTCATTGCTTAATGTAGAACTAGAATTCAATGTCTCCTGGTAAATGACCCAAAGTTACTCATCTGACTTCCATGCCCAAGGTGGGACTAGATCTCACTGTCTCCTGGTGATTGACCAGGAGACAGTCACTCAGATGGCTTTCATGTCTAAGGTAGGACAAAACTAGAACTCAGTTGAAGTCTAAGGTGGAACTAGAACTCACTGTCTCCTGGTGATTAGCCAAAAGTCACTCAGACAGCTTTCAAGCAGGACCAGAACTCACTGTCTCCTGGTGCTTCCTATAAGACACCCAGTCAGTTCCATCTATTTTTCCACCCTCTCCTAATGCTTATTCCTTTGTCTCCTTCAAGCTACTGCTATTCCTGCCAGACCCACGTGCCACCCCGCTGCAGCCACTGCTTTACCTGCAACGTTTGTGTCCTGCGACGAGATCATCATTGCCTGCTGCTCGGCCAGTGTTTGGGCTATCAGAACTACCGTTACTTCCTCTGCCTGCTGCTATATGGGTCGGTTGCCTTCCTGTACAGCAGTTTGCTCAACGCTCACGTGGTTTGGATGCTGCTTGAGGAAGGTGGCCTTACCTACACAATCCTCCTGCTGTTGCTGCCTTGGCTGATGCTCCTGATGGGTAAGAACAAGCGAGAGCTTTTATTCATTCATTTATTTAAAAAAAGATGGTGGACATTTTTCAGTATCTGGGATCTCATCTTCAAGGCAATGGCATCATCAATGGCGAGGTGCGAACAAGGGTGAATGCAGCCTGGATGCCTCGGTGAGAATTCACTGGTATGCTATGTGACAGACAAATGCCAACCTGTCTTAAATCTAAGATTTACAAGACCACCATCCGCCTTGTTGCACTATATGGCACTGAATGCTGGGCAGCAAGAAAAGAACTGAAAACTATCTCCATGCCATGGAATTGAGAATGCTTTGTTGGACATCGGGCATCTCCCTTCTTGACCACATCACAAATGACACCATTTGACAACATTTTATAGAGAAGATGAGAGACGAGAGAAAGCCAGCTCAGTCCAGAGAGCAGGACCTTCCACTGTAGCTAAGACTGCCGACCAACTAGACTTTACGGGCATCCAAAACAGAGATGGAAGACGCCATTAACAAAGTCACGCAAGCCACGGGCCTGCGCCCTAGAGATGCAGCTGACCATGCAAAGTGGGGTTCAATGATCACTTAACAATTGTTTCACTAAGCATCTTTGGCTCAAATGTGCTCATAAGTCGAGGGTTACCTGTAAAACAAAACAATAATAATAACTTACAATGAAAAGATGAGTAGGAAAGGAGCAAGAACGCACACGAGGGCAGGTGGGGTCTTGTCTTCATCGTGGTTGGCTGGAGAAGTCTGAGAGTTGAAGTCCACAAGTCTTAAAGTTGCCAGAGTTGGACATGCCTGCTCTAGATGGAGCAGCTATACTTACACTTCACCTTCCTTCTCTTGCAGGGCAAGTCAGTTTCCTGACCTTTGTCTACGCTTTTGTGACCGACATCTGTGTTGTGGGCTTCTTGTTCTGCATCAGTTTCCTGCTGTTCCACAGCTTGCTGACCCTGCGCGGACAGACCACCAAAGAATGGTTCGAAGGAAATCGCCGGTACCACTTGGGTTGGCAAAACAACCTTCAACAAATCATGGGAAACCGGTGGCTGCTGGCCTTCCTCACACCTTTCATCACTTCCCCTTTGCCAGGAGATGGAATCACTTTCCAAACTAGCGGTCCTAAAACAGAAGTGCTCTCCCGAACACATAGCTACTAAAGGTGAGTTCTGGGATTTTAAACAATTAGGCAGTGTGTGGCAATCAAAAAAATATGTCAAAGTGATTTAAAACAAAAAGTGTAGAGTCGCCCTGTGGCAAGATGGACGGCAAACAAATTTAATCATCAATAAATTCAAGTCTTACTGGCTCAGGGTTTACTCATCCTTCCATCTTTCTGAGGTTGGTAAAATGAGGACCTGGATTGTTGGGGGCAAGATGCTGGCTCTGTAAACTTCTTAGGGCTATAAAACACTGTAAAGCGGTATATAAGTCTTAAGTCCTATTTCTGTTGTTACTACTTAATAGCTGCAATCATTCACTTAAGAACTATGACAAGAAAGGTCAAAAAAATGGGGAAATCATTTAACAGCTGTCTTGCTTACCAACAAATTTTTTTGGGCTCAGTTGTGGTTGTAATTTGAGGACTACCGATAGTATTATAGTACTATATAGATATTATACATTATAGATCTGCAGAACATTTTGAAATGTTGAATTGCACCATATTAGTAGTCCTTGACTTACAACCACAATTGGAACCAAAATTTACATTGCTAAGCAAAATGGTTGTTAAGTGAGTTGCACATGATTTTACAACTTTTTTGGCTCCAGTTAAGCAAATCATTGTAGTTGTTAAGTGAATCACATGGTTGTTAAGCAGATCTGGTTTTGCTTGTTGGAATCTGGCTGGGAAGGTCTCAAATGCCAATCACATGACTCAAGGGCACTACAATCATTGTAGATCAGGGGTCCCCAACCTCTGGTCTACTGACTTGACACAAGATACCAAAACCACGCCCCCTCCGGTCCATGGAAAAAGTCTCTCCATGGAGCTGGTCCCTATTGCCCAAAAGATTGGGGACATGACCATGGTGGATGATAGTCATTATCATAAGTCATGTTTCTCCCTGCTGTTGCTACTTCAAACGGTCACCAAACAACTGGTTGTAAGTGGAGGACTATTTGTGTTCAAGTTTGCTGATGATGGATTCACTCTCTTCCAGAGTTTCCCCCGCTGTTGTTATGAGGAAAGTTGAGTTCCTTTCAGCAATGATGCTCTTCATTCAAAAGCAGACAACTTGGACAAAAATTCTGAAGGTTTTGTCTTACATCATTGAATACTAAAAGCAATTTAATCTTGGAACGGTGGTGATCGGTTGCTTCACGCCACCGTGGGGCTTGCATTGCTTTCGTTCCAGTGATCTGGAAAGGAGAAAATTGCTAATGGGGGAAAGAGAGGGGGACATTTGTGCTCAGCTAAATTGGTCTAAATGCAATGGTTGATACTGAAACATCTTTCTCCTGGTCCTAAATACATTATATATTGTCTGTGTATTTTTTCTCTCCCTCTTACATCTACTGCTCTGAAAAAATTCACACCCCTTCTTTTCCCAGCTTGGGAAAAATGTGAAGCTGAAACCAAAAGAAAAACACTACCTAGAAATGGATTCAGGGACCAAAATCCAAGTTTATAATGCTTTGCATCTCCGTTTTTTTCCTCTCCTTGAAGCAATTATGAGGCTGGTATTTTTTTTTCCTGAGCCATAAGATCATGCAGAAGTCAACAAATCTTATGTTGTGAAATATTAGGGCAGTGTTTCTCAATTGTGGCAACTTTAAGACAAGTGGTCTTCAACTCCCAGAATTCCCCAGCCAGCTAAGTTTTAAGAGGAAATGGGTTTCAACTTCCAAAATGAAATCATGCTGGAATTCTGGGAGATGAAATTCACCCCTCTTAAAATACCTTGCCTGGGGAATTCTGGGAGTTGAAGTCCACCCATCTTAAAGTCACCAAGGTTGGGAGATACTGTGTCAGACAGATGATTATTTTTTTTTAATCTGTTGTTATTCTGCCTGTTCCTTTTCCACATTTGGCACTGTTCCACCCAATATTGCCCACCTTAATGTCTGTCTTCCTTCTCTTTTCATGTCCAAAATCACAAAATCCCCATAGATATGATTTGCACTGTAAGAGACCCACAAAACGTGTGGGCATGGGGGAACCCAACATTTGCTGTATTTTTTTCTTCTTTTTGTTAGATTTTATCCACTGCATTCTATGATTGTTGTTGATAATATTGTTTTAATACTTTAATGTTTTTATGCTGTAAGCCGCTCAGAGTTGTTGAATACAATTTGGATGGCAAATACATTTTCTAAATAAAGAAATAAAGCATTTATACAAGTGGCCTTATTTAACTGAGCACTGATTGCACTGTAAACTTTTCAACCCGAAAAATATCTTCCCATTTCTTCAGGTGTGCAGATTATCATCAGTGGGGTTAATTTTAATATCAAGGTAATGCCATGGCCCTTGGTTGTTGTGAACAAACTGAAGAAATTCAAAAGCAGCACTGTGTATGCCAGATGTCTGCCTCTCTGAGTAACATTGAATTATGTTGGCCTTGGATAATGGGTTAAAATTATGTTTTTCATGAATTATACAAGGAAGCGTGAAGCAAATGGCTATTTTTCTGTTTTAACATTTCATGTAACTTCTTGAGCAGAGAAGTTTAAAGAAATAAATGGGGGAAAATTAAATAGTGATGACATCCTTTTGTGATCTCTTTGTATTGTTTCAGTTTGCATGGGAGTTGGTTGATTAAAGCGGGGGTCCTCAACCCCTGGGTTATGGACTAGTACAGTACCAATCCATGGCCTGTTAGGAACTGGGCTGCACAACTGGATGTAAATGGTGGGCAAGGAAGCAAAACCAAAACCATCCCCTCCAGGTCCATGGAAAAATTGTCTTCCACGAAACTGGTCACTGGTGCCATAAAGGTTAGGGACTGCTGAGTTAGAGGTTTCAAATTTGCAGCCTTTCGCCATACCATCTCTTTTTCCCACATTTTAGCTATCATGCTTTGTCCATGCTGATTTTGAAAATAAATTGCCTATCAACCCAGAACCAAAAGCAAATGTTAGTTTTCTGGTTCATGAAAAATGCTGTCAGCTATGTGCCCAAATTTTAAATCCTCTTTTTCAAGATCCAGTTTTCATAATTATGACCATCATTAGACTTTAGGAATCGAGAGGGCAACATAGAATTTTCTGTATCTTTGAGACGAACACTTGTAGTTTTGAAACCCAGATATAGCAGACCTAGGTTAGACGAGAATAAGACTGTTTTGTTTAGATCTAAGAGTCAAATTTGTTGTTTTATTTTTACCTATTTATTAACTTTTTAAAACTCTCCATCTTCATAAGAGGAGCTTTGTTTGCTGATTAGAGCAGTGCTTCTCTACTTCACCAACTTAAATCTGGGTAGACGCCAACAGCCATGCTGGCTGGGGAATTCTGGGAGTTGAAGTCCACACAGGTTTAAATTAACCCCAGCAACACTAGATTAGAGAAAGACTTATCACTTAACCACACCAAATATCCCACTGAGCTAAAACTTCTATTTGAGTCTCCTTTGGCTTCAGCTTCTATGAAGGGACTGTTGAAACACATCATAGAAATAATAACATATTTCTTTCTTTTCTGGAGCTGAATTCAACACTGACATAGATCTGAGGTACAAGACTCAGCAAGATTTCAAATCTTAGCAGTGGTGTTTCCATGCCAACGTCCAGCCTGTCCTGTGTCTTGCCTTTATTCCAGAACCCTCTGCTTTGGCTGGGCTTGTTCTGAAAGAGGACCAGTTGCTTCGGTAACCAGAGAGTAGCCAGGACTCTTCCATGTTGTCGTGGGCACCATGTTGAACCCTCATCGACAGTCTGTGCTGACCAATGCCTGTATCAAGCCCTCGGTGGATCCTATCACCCGGACCCCTGGCACCATCTATGAACCAAAGGGGCAGGTCCGACTTTTGGGTCTGCTTTCAGAAAATACCCCATCGCAACAGGTAGCTTGGGTTGGCCTGGCACCACACCATTGACATGGGTTATGGGTTCATCCACTGCAGAAAACACTAATTTGTCTTAACTAACCAGCTGGAGGAGAAAAGCAGGCAGAGCCAAAGCGGGTGGTGGAGTAAAGCAAGTTATCAGCCAAGAAGTGTTATGTTTCCACAGTCTAAATCCAATTCCATTGTTCCTTATCTAGCACCACTTTAGTACTAACATTTGACTAGATTCTTATACCTGTGGGCTTGAGCAATAAATCATAACTGTAACTTAACCTATGGTCCTGTTTCTTTATGCCTGACACTAGCAACAAATATTAAGCTTTAGTGACGGCAAGGAATAGCCAGAGCAGCCATGAGAGGCTGTTCAGTCTCTTAAGAAGAGATTGGACAGCCACCTGTCTGGAATGGTATAAGGTCTGCTGTTTGAGCATGGGGTTAGACTAGAAGACCATCAAGGCCCCTTCCAACTCTATTATTCTGTTATATCTTCCTAAGCATCTCCATTGAAAGCCATCAAGTTCCCTCTTTTGCTTTTTTCTCCATTAAGAAACTTATGAAAATTGTCATAAAATTGTCCCCTGGTGACTCTGGGCAGCATAAACGTGAAACAAATAAAAAATCATAAGATACAAATAAAAATAAGCATGAAGGGGAAAATGAAAAAGGGGAAGAAAGGTGTAGGTGTAGGGAAGGAAAAAAACAACTCCCAACCTCTTTCGCCGGATTGAAATACAGAATAAAATTGCAGCCCCCGCATTTTTACCAATTTAAACAAATACTGAATTTCTATAGCAACAAGCCATTCATCAGCAAATTTTAACGTCAAAAGTTCATTGTTTTTCTGTCTCGAACACAGAGTCCAGAAGCGGTTCCCAAGTCAAAACAAAGATGGATATGTTCTTTTCTCTAATTAAAGCAGCCATGCCATTTGTTGTCCATCAAGTGCCCTTAATGCATTTTACAGAAGCTTTTCATTCAAATATAAGACTCTTTAATAGAGACCCACTAATCTCAAGAGACTCTAGGAAAAGTGCAGAGAAGAACAACCAGGAAGATGAGGGGACTGGAGACTAAAACATGAAGAACATTTGCAGGAACTGGGCCTGGCTAGTCTAGGGAAGAGAAGGACCAGGATAGCAGTGGTTAAGTATTTGAGGGGCTGCCACAGAGAGGAGGAGGGGGTCAAGCTATTTTCCAAAGCACCCAAAGGCCATCCAATAATGGATGGAAACTGAACAAGGAGAGATTTAACCTGGAAAAAAGGAGAAACTGACAGAATAATCAACCCATGGAACAGAAGTTGCCCTTGGAAGTTGTGGGAGCGCCATCACTTGAGACTTTCAAGAAGAGATTGGACTGCCATTTGTCAGAAATGGTGTAGGGTCTCCCGCTTGGGCAGGGGGTTGGAATAGATGACCTACAAGATCCCTTCCAACTCTGATTATTATCTGTTATCAAACATTATCCTGATTAGTAGACCAATTATAAAAATATTTTAGATAGTTGATATGTGTTCATTCCTTCAATTTCTGTTCTAACTACAGGCAGTCCCCGACATACAACAGTTCGTTTAGTGACTGTTTGAAGTTTCAGTGGCACTGAAAAAAGTGACTTAGGACCATTTTTCACACTGATGACCATTACAGCATCCTCATGGTCACATGATTTACATTTGGAAGCTGTGACAACTGGTTCATACTTATGACCATTGCTGTGTCCCAAGATCATGTCATCCCTCTGGCGACCTGACAAGCAAAGTCAACAGGGAAAACCAGATTCACTTAACAACCGTGTTGCCAACTTAACAACTGCAGGGATTCTTTTAACCACTGTGGCAAGAAAAGTCATAAAATGGGGCAAAACTCACTTAAGAAATGTCTCATTTAGCAGCGCCAAGTTGCAGCACCTGCAGTCACTCTGAGACCTTCCCAGGTGGTGTGAGAAGCAGGTCAATAGTGAAACCGGCAGGGAAGTTGCAGGTCACCATCATGTGATGTCTCACTTAACAATGGTGATTTGCCTAACGGCCATGGCAAAAAAGGTCCTAAAATTGAATATGGTCACATAGTGCCTCATTGAATGATGGCACCACTTAACAGCAAATTTTCTGGTCTCGTGCTTGTAAATCAAGGACCACCTATAGAGGTAAAATTGATAATCAGAAGAGAGCTGGAAGGGACCCTGGAGGTATCCTAATCTAACCACCTACTCAAGCAGGAGAACCTATTCCATTCCAGATAGGTGACTGTCCAGTCTCTCCTTAAAAACCTCCGGCGATGAAACACCCACAACTTCTGGTGGCAAGCAGTTCCACTGGTTAATTGTTCTCACTGTTAGGAAGTTTCTCCTTTAATTCCAGGTTGCTTCTCTCCTTGATTAGCTTCCATCCATTGTTTCTTGCATTGCCTTCAGGTGCTTTGGAAAATAAGTTGACCTCCTCCTCTATGGGGCAGCCTCTCAGATACTGGAACACTGCTATCGTGTCTCCCCTGGTCCTTCTTTTCTCTTGAATAGCCAAACCCAATTCCTGCAACTGTTCTTCATATGTTTTAGTCCCCAGGCCTTTAATCATCTTAGTTGCTCTCTTCTGCACTTTTTCCCAAGTCTCAACATCTTTTTTGTAGTATGGTGACCAAAACTGGATGCAGTATTCCAGCTAAAAAATTACTTAAGAGGAACAGCATCTTTTTCTTTCCTTAGGAGGACTACTTGGATGCTGGCGATGGACTGCTTATCTGTATGAAACGCACCAAGAAAAAAGGCCTTCGTCCTTTCTTCAAGGGCTGCTGGGAATCTGAACAAACCATCCTTGATGTCAGCGAAGCCTCAGATGTTGACCCCGATCAAGACGTAAACAAGTGAGTTTGATGAAGGCTTTCTCTGGTTTTAATCCTGGGCAAGGCCCCTTTTTTAAATTAAGTTGCTATCCGTGACCATAAGATTGTGGGTCCTTCAGAGATTTAAAGCCAGTTGCCAGGCGGATTGTGTAGATCTGTGAAAAAAGCTCAAGTGTGTGTTACAGGTCTATGTAATGTGTATATGGGAAAGATACTGGGAAGAGAACAGATTAGAGACAGCATAGCCTTCAGCTGCATAATGGATGGGTAAAGAACCTCAAGAAGGAACCCTCCCTGGTTTCTCAGGCTGTAAAGGGAGGGGGGAGAAAATCTAGATCTAGGGAAAGAGTTCAGCATGTGCAGGTATGTGAGAAAGACTTTGGGAAAGAGGGCAAAGAGACCCTGCCCAGGAACGGTCAGATAAGAGACACCATAGCTCTCAACTGTGTAACAGGCAGGGCAACAGACTCAGAAGGCACCCTCCCTAGTTTCTCAGGCTGTAAAGGAGGCGGTGGGAGACTTGTACTTTCAGACTTGCAAGATTCTGTCAACGTAGTTCATACAGTAGAATTAGCTTCCCTGTTTGTTTCTTGTCTGGTTTACCCTGTGAGGTACATGGCCGGTGTAGAGGATCTGGGTCTGATTTTAGCTCCACTTTTCCCCCAGGCAGCTGGAACCTGCCCCTCAGGAGCAGACCAATGAACCTTCGCCTCCCGAAAACCCCAAAATATCCCCTCGCCAAGGTTCCTTCCCCTTTCACTGGATGTGGGAGAGTTTTTCCATCAAAGGCCAGACCATCTGCCAAGACCAGGTTTTGGATAAGACCAAGAAGCTGACCTTGCCACGAGCTGCGACTGCCCCAGCCCGAGAGACCCCTTACAACCCTGATACCATCTTGGGCTCCCCAGCTCCCAAAGAAAGCCACTGCTGGGGAGTCCACAAGTCTTCCAGAACTCCTGAGGTCCCTTGCAGCAGACCCCAGAGGTACTTGCCGCATATGGGCTTGGTTCCTAGAAGCTCTCTCCTGCCCCTCTTCTGGAAGATGGAGGCTCGCTCAGAAGCCCGGAAGAGACAGCTGCGCCAGGAACGTCGCCATTGGTTGCATCTCACCCAGCAGCTTCTGAACCTGGAAGGGCAGCGTGTCTCGCGAGAAAAACAACTCTCGCTCGAGGAGTTGGAAGAAAAACTCAGAGCAGAGATGCTCTGCTTAGCCACAGAGCCCGAAGAGCCCGGCCCTCAAAAGGAGAAAAGAAAATCCAAGAATCGCGGCCCAACTCTCAAGGAGGAGCTGACCTTCAAACCGGTCATTAATCAGAAGGTGCCCAACTTCAAGCATCTGCAAAAGCGCTTCCAAGAACAGCTGGAGCAGAAGAAAGAGCAAGGTGGGTGCAGGAGAGCCTCAGTGACAGGCAGGGGTTTATGAGGGCCGCAGCAGGTGTGTGAAAGGGAGACCAGCAGACAGGTGAATGATAGCAGTAGACTTAGAAGAGCACTTAGACTTAGAAGAGTGATATAAGTCATGACATTCTTTATCGACCAAGTGTGATTGGATACACAAGGAATTTGTTTCGGGTGCATAAGCTCTTGGTGTACATACAAACAACAAAGTGATAGGTCATGTACCATATAGATCATAATTATAATAATTAAATATAGAATATAACAACAAGTGATAAATCATAGATACCAATAGGAGAAAGTAGTAGGAAAGATGAGAAGATAAGAAAGATGAGAAGGATAATGAGCCACGTTGGTGCAGTGGTTAGAATTCAGTACTGCAGGCTACTTCTGCTGACTGCTGGCTGTCTGCAATTTGGCAATTCGAATCTCACCAAGCTCAAGGTTGACTCAGCCTTCCGTCCTTCCGAGGTGGGTAAAATGAGGACCTAGATTGTTGGGGGCAAGAGGCTGACTCTGTAAACTGCTTAGAGAGGGCTGTAAAGAACTGTGAAGTGGTATATAAGTCTGAGTGCTATTGCTATCGTATCAGTAGAGCCCTACTACATGGGTAAATATCTTTAGGCCTAAGACAGTGCCATTGGAATTAGGTGTTTAGCAGAATAATGGCACCGGGGAAAAATTGTCTTATTGTTTTGGCATGCAATGCCCTATAGCAGCATCCAGAGGGGAGAAGTTGAAACAGTTTACCTCCAGCATGTAAAGGGTCTGTAGATACTGTATTTTCTCAGCCCTCTTTCTGGTTCATGCAGTGTACCATTATATACTGCTTCATGGTGCTATCCAGCCCTCTCTAAAGCGGTTTACAGAGTCAGCCTATGGCCCCAACAATCTGGGTCCTCATTTTACTGACCTTGGAAGGCTGAGTCAACATCAAGCCTTTGAGGATCAAACTGCTGCAGTGGGCAGAGTTTACCCTACAACACTGCATTCAAACCACTGCACCACCAGGACTCCTAGTGTACAAATAGCCCTCGACTTAGGGGCACAACTGAACCCCAAATTCCCATTGCTAAGCAAGACAATTGTTGTTAAATGGGTTGCGCCCCATTTTATGACCTTTTTTTGCTGCCATTAAGTGAATCAGTTCAGTTGTTAAGGTCGTTGAGCGAATCTGGCTTTCCCCCATTCACCTTGTTTGTCAGGAGTCAGCTGGGAAGTTTATAAGTGGTGATCCTGTGACCCCCGGGACATTGCAATCTTCATAAATGTCAATGGTCAAGCGACTGGATTCTGATCACAGGACCAGGGGGAATGCTGCATTATTCTACGTTAAGTGTGAAAAACGGTCATAAGTCACTTTCTTCTGTGCTGTTGTAACATCAAACAGTCGCTAAGTGAGCTGTTGTACATCGAGGACTTCCTGTACGTCTGTTTTCCCTAACCTTTCCAGGAAAACTGACCGTCTGCAAGCCGTTCCACCTTCATTCCAGTAGTTCTCAGCCTCTTTCAGAAATCGAGGAAAAGAAAGACCAGGAAGATTTATTTCAAAACCTCCAGCGACTTTGGAGCCTACACTGGAGGGCTCAGGCTTGTCCAGATTTTGAACCGTCATTGGGTGCTCAAGTGATGCCCACCAAGACATCTGATAAAAGGCAGGAAGCTAACAGGTATGCGTGCAGGTTGCTTTCAGTGTCCCCCCCCAAAAAAATTCTGGGGTTTTCAACAGTGGTGTTTTCAACAGTGGTGTTGAATTTTTATAGCTCGGGTGTGGGATGAGGGTGAAGGTTTGTTCTCCAAGCTTGTGGGTTGGTTTCAGAGGTGGTATTCAGCCGGTTCTGACCAGTTCTGGAGAATCAGTAGCAGAAATTTTGTGTGATGACCCAGAGTGGGATACAAAAACAACAAAATCACAAAAACAGGTAAAGTCCCTTTAATTCCTTCAACTTGGCTTTAAAGGTCCAATTATCATTGACTGGAGAAAAAACTCCCCCACAAATAGTTGTAAAAAGGAAGAATTTCTGTTCAAACTCAAAATACATATACATTATAAATAGGAAAAAAAAAACAACCACAAACCACACTGAAGAATTAATGAGACAAATCGGGATAAGGGCTTGAAGATATCCACAAATATCAAAATACACACACTGGGAAGGACGCCAGAACTCAGATAAGATCTGACAGACTAAAAATATTTTCACACTTTGCTTCCAGCACTGGATCATGCGCAGTTTGTCCTTTTAAATAGTCCTCACAGCTGCAGCCCATGAAGGGGAACAAGGCCCTTTCCTCTCTCTTAGACCATGCCATTCACGTTTCTCCCTTATCCACTCCTCCCTGCATGCCTTGGATGAAAAGGGGATGGGCCTGGGTCTTCCTCTGAATGCCCAGCCAGCCTGTGCCCTTCCCCAGTTTACTCCACAACCTCCGGAGCCACACTCCCACTCTCTGTCTGCTTTTTCTCCTCTCCCTCAGAGTCAGATTCTAACAGGCGCGTGACATTTTGAGTAGTTTGGAGAACCAGCGAATCCCACCACTGACTGGCCCTGCCAACCCCATCTCTCCTCTGCCTCCCATTGAGTCCCAGCTGATCGGCTGGGTCTTCTTTGGTTGCCCTTGGTTGCCCTGCAACCAAGAGGAATTGGAAAGCAGGCTAGTAGGGTAGGGAGGGAATGGGATTTTTCAGTATCCTTCCCCTGCCACGCCCACCAAGCCATACCCACAGAACTGGTAGTAAAAATATTTTGAATCCCAACACTGGTTGGTTTCCAAGAGTTTCGTTAGCAGGCTAGGCAACATCTTCAGCAGACTTTAGGATCCATTACAACACTCAATGATGACTCACAGCTGACCCCCTCACATCACTTGACGCACCCACATCTGTAACCCTTATAAACAGAAAAACACCGACACTGACACCCCCTAAACTCATTACCTAGCCTGGTAATGAAACATTTGGAAAGCAACCCACACGCTTGGAGAACGAACCTTTGCCCTCAATCGTTGGGGTATATCAGACGAATAAAAATGCATCCAAATTACAAACTTTCCAACTTGTCAGCTGAAGAACTTAGAAAGAAATTGTTTCTACCTGGAACCGAAAAACTAAAATAAAGATTTTTGCCTTGCAGTTCAAATGATTGAACAAACTTCAGCAGTTGGGTTAACCCAAGAGACCTTGCTTTAGTGAATCACGAGTCAGCTTGTTTGGCAAACTCAGGCATCGTCTGGGTAATAGTTAGCTATAACAGGTAGTCCTCAATTTACAACCACAGTTAAGCCCAGCATTTCTGTTGCTAAGCGAGACATTTGTTAAGCCCCATTTTATGACACAATTGTTAGGTGAATCAGCTGGCTTTCATGGCTAAAGCAAACTAGAACTCACAATCACCTGAGGATTGGTCCAAAATTTCACAGCTGGCTTTCATGGCTAAAGTGGGACTTGAATTCACGGTCTCCCACTGTGTAGTCTAGTGCCTTAACCACGAGACCAAACCATCTCATTTGCAAAGTGAATTGTCGTAAGTCGAGGACAACCTGTGCCAGCATCTCCTGTCTTTGTTTCATTCTTGGAGCATTGCCTCATGGCCTCAACTCCAATTCTTTGTCTAGATTGCTTTTGATGGAATGGGAACGTCGAGAGCAGCAGGAGAAACACCGGGCTGAGCTGCGCAGATTGAAGGCGCAGCACATGCAGCGGGAAGTGGCCAAATGCTTGGCTACTTACAGGAATAAAGGATACTCTTCCACATCAGTCCAGAGAAGGCGGGAAGAACTCAGGTGAGTATCTCCACTCCCACCCCACCCCCATCTCCAAGGCCATCTTGAGTTGCACCACTTACTGAATCAAGATGCTTATTTTTGTACCAGGATGGGAGGCACCAGGAGATCCCAGCAGGGAAGCTAGGATGAGAAGTTGAAAAATTAGTTCAGATCCAAAATAAAAGTCCAGCCGTTTGCCAAAAACCTATAGGAATAGCTTTGTAAAGTTAAGGAAAGAAAGAAAGAAACTTAGTCTGGCAGAGAAATTATTCTTTTGTAACATGGATTGGCAGCTCATACATCACCCTGAAGACAAAAACATATTTTTAAAATGTTTATTAATTTACTGGATTTATATAGCCACCTGTCTCGTGTACAAAACTCTGAGCAGCTTGCAATAAAATTTATAAATAACATTTGTAAGTTTTGTTGAGTTAGCATTGGTTTAGTGGCAGTTGATGTTACGTACTTATAGGTAGCCCTTGACTTAACCTCTTGTCTTAGTTTTAGGGCATTAGGTACCCCTTGACATAAGCTATTTGTTAACATTTGTTTAACAAAAATTACAACGGCACTCAAAAAGTAACCATACCATTCCTCGTACTGATAACCGTCACAGCATCCTCATGGCCAGGTGCTTGGCAACCGGCATGTATTTCGATGGCGGCAACATTCTAGGATCATGAGAACACTCTTTGTGTCCTTCCCAACTCGCTTCGATAATTGGAAAAGCTGGATTTGCTTAATGACCACACGATTCACCTGTATACCCAACCTGTATTTATTTATTTATCTATCGGATTTAGACAGCCACACATTTCACAAAATACAACTTTAGAGTTATTTATTAAATTTATAGGCCGAGGCCGCTTATCGTGCATTCTCACGGCTTTATTTTTTTTTTCTTTATCTCCTTGTTTAAAGCAACCAAACCCAGTTAATTGATGAAATTGCTCCTGGAAGCTTTATCTATCTATCTATATAAAAGCGAAATACCATTCACGTATCATCACAAAATCTCCAGAACCGTAAAGCCTACAAACTTGAAATCTGGCCCCTAGGTTCCTCTTGGCTTCTAGGTGCTCACTAAGAAATGATTTTTCAAAATGACCATCAGAGCATTACTATTTCCTATATTATTATTATTATTATTATTATTATTATTATTATTATTATTATTATTATTATCATCATCATCATCATCATCATCACACTCTGATGCTAAGGAGTTCTACTCCCCCTCCCCACCTGAAAAGAAATCTCTTCCAAATGCAAAACACAAGCAGAGGAGAGGAGTTTCAGTTTTAGTTTCACAGCAACCAAGCAGCTTCAGTACAGAATTGTTGAGCTAAGTCACGCCCAGGCTCCTTGCTGTCTCCTTGCTCACACAGCTAATACTGTTTCAGTTTCCAAAAAGCTCTCAACTCTCTCACACACTGACAGGACACTAGCCAGATGAATACTGATGGGTGCTGGTAGGCAAAGGCAGAATGTTTTTTTCCTTATTTTCCTCCCCAAAAACTTACCCAATAGTACCGGAGCAAAGTACGGGTATCGAGCTAGTAAATGAATAATTGGATCTAGAGTAATGTGGCTGGGAAGCAAACATCTCACTGCTCCTGGCTTGATGCTGCATGCAAAACCTTTTTAGACCCTTCTTTTCATATCCTGTGTAGGAGGCAAGAGAAACAGCGCATGGAGGAATACATGATCCAGCTGCAGGAGATCCAGGATCGTGTAGAGAGCCGCCCGTATCTGTTTGAGAGAGTCATGCAGGTATGTGGTGCAAGACCAGATTTTGTGGGTGCCAGCAGTGAAATTATATACCCTCTTCAGCCCTACTTCACTGAACAAAACCCTCTCAAGGAGACAGTCCATGGAGGATCTGTACCAGTAGAAGAGAATTTTTGTAGCTCAGGATTGTGAACTGCGGGGCTGTGGGTGTTATCTGAGCTTGTTAGTTTTCCTGCAGATGTTTCATTATCTGACTGGGTAACGCCATCAGTTCGAAGGAGTGAGGGGTTTACTCCCTGTTTTTACATACAATAGCTTGCTTTGCCAGTGTTGACGGGCATGTTGTTTTCTTCTAGGTAGGTTCTTCTTGGTAGAAGAAAACAGCATTTTCACCAAAATTGACAGGGCAAGCCACCGTGTCTAAATAGAAAGTAAATCCCACTCTGTGTTAGCACTGATGATGTTACCTGGTTAGGTTATGGAATGTCTTCAGGAAAACAATCAAGCTCAGATATCACCAAAGACACCACAGTGGTCCCCCCCCTCCTCCTCCCCTCAACTCCATTCCCTTCTAACACTGATGATGTTTCCTAGTTGGGTCATGAAATTTCTGCAAGAAAATCAGCCAAGCTTCAGACAGACTCCCTATCTGGGTTCATACATCACACTCAGTTCTCAACCACTCAGTTCTCTGGCAGCCACTGCAATGTCTTCCCCTTTCCAAGCCATTTTGGAAGAGTGCTCCCTATGTGCTTTCAAGCTTGCGAAAGCGGCTTCTAAAAGATCATCTAGCCATGCTATTAACATGGAGTTTCTGCTCAGTTTTTTTGGTAACGCTGCTGCCTTGGGTTCACACATCCATCCAACCCTCTTTCTTTTGTTTTCTTCTTCTTCTCCAGACAAATGCCCGCCAGGCAGTTGAGCGCCGTTTCTCCAAAGTGTTGGCCGCCCTAGGCATCGATGAAGAGATGCTATGGAAGCATGCTGCTCGGCAGTCTTTAGGCAAATATGGCATCCAAGACATGTAAGGCTGCTAGAATGGAGGGGCAGGGTACAGCCCTACAAGGTAGTCCAGACAACAAAAACCCAACCAGGAGAACTTGCTCTATCTTTATTGTAAGGTTAAGGAACAGGAACTGGCAAGGCTGAAAGTATTTGTCCACTCTTTTTCTTTTATTCTAAGGCAGAGGTCTCCAAACTTGGCAACTTTTCTTTTTCAAAATGCCTTTCCAATAAAGTATCTGTCCATTTTAAAGTTTTAGTTTCTATATTTCCAAATATTTGCTTTTCCTCCCCCGCCCAATCTTAACGTTTTTTCTGCTTGGACCACTGCTTCAATAATAACAGTAAGTTCCCTTTTTTAGATAAGGCTTTTGGGGTTGACTTTAGTTTAGAAAAGATTCTTCTCACCCTGTTTCAGACACTATTCAGTATCTCTGCTCCTGCACAGCACTTAAACGGCCACGGCTGTCCCAACTTTCTGGCGACCATTTTGACCAGCGTCTTCCCTCCATTGTGGCATAGAGGGAAAAGGCTCCAGTTTCCACAGGGGAGTTGGGTTCTCTCCTGGGACCTCATGGAGCACCTCTCCTTGGCTTCACCACCCCTCCAGGGCAGTTTTCAGCTCTCTCCAGAGCCCACAGACACAGAGAAGCCAGCACAGGACTCCATTCTCTGCTTCTGGTTCCATCACAATGTCAACCGGAAGTCCCTAAACTTGGCAACTTTTCTCATGTTCTTGCGGTATTTGTTTATATATGTGCTTCAAAGCGCTCAGCTTTTTAAAAAAGGAATGCAGGAATCTACAGGTTGTTGCCTGGAATCCTTTAAAAGCCCATTCCCTAACCTTAACATTGCAAAGATATGTAGACTTCAGCTCCCAGATTTCACAAACCAGCATGGCTGGCTAGGGAATTCTGGGAACTGAAGTCCACAAGTCTTGAAGTTGCCAAGTTAGGAGACCTCTGGAAAACTATAGAGGGTCTCTTCTGAAATACTTCCCACATCCTTTTTCCTTCCATGGGCCTAGATACCATTTAACTTTTCACCTTTTTACTGTGTAAAAGGTATCTTGGCCCACAAAGAGAAAAGGGAAGCAGACAAGATGTTCAGTCTGTGGCTCTCCTTCCAGTCTCCCAAGGTCATTCCTACATAGCATTGATCAAACTCAGTTCCTGCTCATGGAGCCAAGGAAAAGTGTGTTTTTCCCCTCGCGATCATGCCCCTAACTCTTTGACTGCCACACCAAAGCTTTCTATCCCGAATCAACCATTGGACTTAGGTCCTCCTTACTCCAATACCTGGGAGCTCTAACTGGTGACATTTGTGTTTCCAGGTATCAGAGCACCGAGTCCTTAGAAGAGTTCCAAAACTCGATCTGAGAGGAAGATAGAATGGGTAGAGGAAGACCAGCAGCTCTCCTTGCCTCCTGGATCTGTAATCCTAGACCATCCAAAAATAAATCTAATGTTGAGAAACAGAGGAACCCAGCCTGCCTTTGTTCACTCGTGCGTATCCCTGCAACCTGGTGGGGAGCAGCATTGCTAAGTCTGCGGACAGGCTGCCAGCAGCTGCATCCCTCATTCCTAGGCCAGTTTTGGCCATAATGTTGTCTTGTAGCCACACATCTCTCTTACACAAGCTGATTTGTCTTGCTGTTAAGTGTTTGTTAATCAGGACAACCTGGTCTATCCAATTATGAGATGGAGCATACTGTTAAATAGCACTTAGCAATAGCACTTAGACTTATATACCACTTCACAGTGCTTTACAGCCCTCTCTAAGCAATTTACAGGGTCAGCCTTTTACTCCTGCAACAATCTGGGTCCTCATTTTACCTACCTTGGAAGGATGGAGTCAACCTGAAGCCTAGTGAGATTTGAACTGCCAAATTGCAGTCAGCCAGCAGTCCGCAGAAGTAGCCTGCAGTACTGCATTCTAACCACTGTGCCACCACAGCTCTAAATAGCTTGAAATAGATTTATACTAGTCTCTTTTTATTTCTTTGTGAAAACATAAAATTCAACACAAAATTGTCTTGCTGTTAGTAAACTAGTATTAGCCTTGTGAGGTAAATCAGATAGGAATTACAACCAGTTGCTAATTCTACTTTACAGATACTTACAACAGATCATTTCATCACCATTCAAAGATACAATGCCATGGAAACAAAGTGACTTTTATAATCATTTTTCACACTTACGACCAGTGGTGGGCTCTAACCACTGGTTTAACAACCAGTTCTGTGAGCTCACGCATAGTGTAGGGTCTCTTGCTTGGCCAGTGGGGTTGGACTAGATGACCGACAAGGTCCTTTCCAACTCTGTTAATCTGTTCCTTGCAAATGTTTCATTTAAGTTAGAACTAAAGATGTTTGCTGACATTAGAACTGAAGAAGCTTGGTTAAGAAGCGAAACATTTGCAAGGGGAGGGGGACCCAATTGCCTTTTGGAAAACCACCTTTGGGTCGATGGCTGCAACTTTTTCCTTGGTCTCCTATTGTGACATCACAAAGGAATGCCTGCTCTTCTGGATGGAACCCCGGCATGTCTTCTCTTCTGTGGGAGCCCCCTCCCCACTTGCAACCAAGCAAAGGAGGAATTTGCTGAAGGGTCTGCGTGCCAGAGAGGTGAGAAGGAGCAAACAGCACCATGGATTACCTTATGGTGCCAACCTCGACTTCCCCGATGGAGAAACAAGACCAGGACATGTTGACTCTTGCAAAGCAGGAGCCTGCAACTACTCCAGGCACCCCACTGGACTTAAAGCCGGAGCCCTCCATCGTCATACCAGCTGCACCAACCAGGGATAAAGTCATACATAAGCCTAGCAAGTTCCACAAAAGCCGGCGAGGCACAAAAATTATATCCTCGAAAATAAAACGTGAGTGTCCCTGGGAAGCAGGAGGGAGAAAGAGATGGATGGCAGGGATAAGAAGCAAACGGGGGGGGGGGGGGGAAAAATCCTTCACCGGGGGGGGGGGGGGGGGAAATGGGAACTGATGAGGTCTTTCTGAGAGTTAAGAGGGGACAGGGAGGATTTCTTGGACAACAGGCGGAGGAGTCTGCCTACAAAAGTTGTGGATACCTCTGAAGGCTTTTGAGAAGTTTTTAGGAGCTTCATCCCCGGAAGCTTTCAAGAAGCAACTGGACTGACTATCTGTCAGAAGTGGTGTAGGGGGGAAAAAATGTATCAATAGTTAGATAAGAAAATAGAGAAGTAAAATGTGTTAAAAAAAGGAATGGTATAATATGTAAGATAACATAATATTATATAATTGAATATAATGAAATGAATTGTACGTTCTCAGATTTGTTAAAACTGAGATTTGCTCGATAAGTATTATGTGAAGTTGTAGTTGAGTCCAATAATGATATAATAATACAACATAATACAATATAATATGTAGAGTTGACTTATGTAATATGGAAGGGTAAGACCACTGATATTATAACATTGCACAAAAGAAATGTACCAACCGACATATTGTATTTTGGAAAATGATTTTATGTTGATGTTTATGTTTGTGTTTGTTAGTTTTTGTCTTTAAAAAATAAAAAGACTTTAAAAAAAGAAAGAAAGAAAGAAATGGTGTGGGGCCTCCTGTTTGAGCAGGGGGGTTGGACTAGATGACGTACAAGGTCCTTTCCAACTCTGTTAATTGTTAATTTCATAAGAAGATGGATCTTTCTGTGGCTGTTTTGCACATTGCAGAAGGTTGGGTGTGATCATTGGGTTCCTTCCAACTCTACATTTCTGTGAAATACAGGTAGTCCTCCACTTAACAACCACAGGTGAGCCCAGAATTTGTGTTGCTAAGTGAGGCATTTATTAAGCAAATTTTGCCCCCTTTTTATGACTTTTCTTGCCACAAGTTGTCCAGTGAATCTCTCTAGCTGTGAAGTCAGTAACACGGTTGTTAAGTGAACCTGGGCTTGACTTTGCTTGTCAGAAGGTCACAAAAGGGGCTTGAACGACCCCAGAACAGTGCAACCATCAATTGCTGAGCATCTGAATTTTGATCATGTCATAAAAAAATACCAATAGGAATCAAACAGCAACACAAACAAAAATTCTTACTTTAAGATCAGAGGTTTATTGTTTCTAATAATTTGGAACATAAGAAATGAATAGATATAAAAGATATAATAGCAGTAAGACACTTAAATTAACAAGCCATTGCAATGGGGTCCAGTGACATACAGCAGATCCTGCAAGGACTGCTATAAATCAAAGGGCCCCGAGCTGATCTCCAAGCCTGTCCTTTATATTTTTCTTCTAAGCACATACATGCTTCACAACTTCACTGTCACTTTCCTCAAACACTTGTGTACATTATTTTCAGTTTCTCATTTCCAACAGTTACATTCTTCCTGTTTTAAACTTATCCATCCACTTTGCAAAAATATGTTTTCACAGTTAGCAACGGCTCAGCAGGATTACAAATAGTTCTGGTATGTTTTGAAACCATCCTAGCTGAAAACTTTGGGTCATGTCTCTTTCTTCTGGGGCCTGTTATCATCCACAGGGCTTATTGAATCTAACAGAGCAATAAGCTATATCCTTGATTCTCACCATCACGTGACCATGGGAATGCTGCAACTGTTATAAGTGTGGGAAACGATCATAAGTCACTCATTTCAGTACCATTGTAACTTCGAACAGTCACTAATTGTTGTAAGTTGAGGACTTACAGTATTTATGTATTATCTCCTGCCTATCATGCAGCGACTTGTGGGTACACAATGTAGTAGCTCCTCTTCTTCTTAAGAACCAGCTTCCCTCTTTTTCTTCCTCCTCTCCCAATTCTGACTTGGGGTCCAGGATAACTCATAGTGGCCAACGGGCTACAGCCACCTAGTCGTGGCCTCCTGCCCTGAGCTAACTCACCGTGGCCTACTCGCCGTGGCCAACTCACCGCGAGACAACTCACCAAGAGACAATTCAATATGGGTTTAGCGCACTTAGCACTTAGATTTATATGCCACTTCATAGCTTAATTACTGTATATAGTTTGGTTCCTTTTATTACTCATCAAAGCATGACAAAAGCTGGTAGTCAGAGGAATGATTTTCTTTGATATAACAGATGAAATAATTCTGATGAATCAGAATCAGAATATAGCCAGAAGGAACCTTGGAGGTCTTCTAGTCCAGCCCCTGCTCAAGCAGGAAATCTTATACCATTTCAGACAGGTGGCTGTCCAGTCAAAAACCTCCAGTGACGGAGCACCCACAATATCTACAGGCAAGCTGTTCCATTGGTGAATTGACCTTACTTTTAGGAAGTTTCTCCTTAATTTCAGGTTGCTTCTCTCCTTGGTTAATTTCCATCCATTGTTTCTTGTCCTGGTGCTTTGGAAAATAAATTATCCCACTCCTCTTTGTGGCAGCCTCTCAAATACTGGAATCCTGCTATCATGTCCACTATAATTCTTCTTTCCTTCAGACTGGCCATACCCAATTCCTGCAACCATTTTATGTTGTTTTAGTCTCCAGGCCTTCAATCATCCTAGTTGCTCTTCTCTGTACTTTTTCCAAAGTCTCGGCATCTTTTTTGTAATGGGCTGGCCAAAATTGGATGCAGTATTCCAGGTGTGGTCTCAATTAAGGCTTTATAAAGTAGTATTAATACTTCATGTGATTTTGATTCTGTCCCTCTGTTTATACAACTAAGGATTGCATTCTCTTTTTTGGCTGCTGCCACACACTGCTTGTCATGCCCTGTCAGAGTCTGAATCTGAGGAGGAAGATGAACAGCTGACAGGGAGTGGGAGTGTGGTTCCATTGGCTGTGGAGGAAACTGGGGAAGGGCAAAGTCTGGCTGGGCAGAGCAGGGGTAAGATAGAGCAAGGGAGAGGGAGTTCAGAGGAAGACCCAGGCCCACCATCCCCTCTTCATCCCAGGGCACGCAGGGAGGAACAGGAAAGAGAGCAACATGGGTTGCGTGGCTTACGGGGGAGGAAAGGGCCCTGATTCCCTTCATTAACCACACCTGGGAAGAGAGTTTAAAAGAGAGGCAGTCTGAGTGTGGCAGCTGCTAGGAGCAAACTTTACTTTATCTTGTGTTGACTTTGCTTATCTGTGTTTCCTGGCACCTTCCCAACCATGTTAAGCTATTGCTGTGCCTTCACATCTGGAATTCTTGCTCCTGCTCTGCCAAACTAATCACCTCATTTTGCCTTGCTTGGACTTACAATTACAATTGTCTCGGAGCGAGTCAGCTGCAGTGAGATGTCCCCGTGGCATGTTGGTGATGGCAAATTGGTTGTGGCGAGTTCTCCCATTCCCTCTGACTCCCTCTCTTCTCCCTTAGACAAAGGAAAGTCTTCCCACCATCATCACCATCACCATCGCTATCGGCGGATAACATTGAAAGAGATACTGAATCGCTCCTGGCAAAAGATCCACCCATGCCTTGTTTACCTGCGGAAAACCATCTTCAAATTGACCCAGTCCCTCTTGTTCAACTTCTTCATCTGTAGTGTGGTAGCCGTCAACACCATCTTGCTGGTGATACAGACGTTCGCTGTGGTCGAGATTCGGGGAGGCAAGTCCGTGTGTTTTCTCGAGATCTACAAAAGATCCCGAGAAGTTTTTCTTGATGCTTTCACCCAGCAGAGGAGAACACTGAACTGATCTCTACAGAGGTGGTCTTCAGCAGGTTCTGACTGGTTCTGGAGAACCAGTAGCAGAAATTTTGAGTAGTTCGTATAACTGGCAAATAGCACCTCTGACTGGTCCCACTCCCCATCTATTCTCTGCCTCCTGAGTCCCAGCTGATTGGTTAGGTCTTCTTTGGTTGCCCTGCACAAGAGAACGGAGCTGGAAAGCAAGTTAGTGGGATGGAGAGGGAATGGGGATTTTATGTCATCCTTCCCCTGCTCTACCCATCAAGCCACACCTATAGAACCGGTAGTAAAAAGTTTTGAATCCCACCACCGGTATATAGGGCCCATCTTAAAGTAAGAGATATGGGTCATAGATATGGGTGGATCCCATCATGGCACCCCCAACTGTTGGCATCCACTTCTCTGGCAGAACTGTGAATAGTTGGGGCATCTCGCTTCTGTGGGGGGCAGAGAATCGCCAGGTAGGAGCAAGCAGGAAGAAAAGAAAAATATGCTCAGAGAATCCAAAGGAGGAAAACAAAAAGAGAGAGATGCCTTGGGAAGAAGCCACTTATAATCGTTCAGAAAAAAAGATATAAATTGAAATGGGAATTAATTTGACAAGCTAACAGGTATGCATGCGGGTTGCTTTCAGTGTCCGTCCCCCCCCCCAAATTCTGGGGTTTTCAACAGTGGCAAATTTTTATAGCTCGGGTATAGGATGAGAGCAAAGGTTTCTTCTCCGAGCTTGTGGGTTGGTTTCAGAGGTGGTGTTCAGCTGGTTCGGACCGGTTCTACAGAACCAGTAGCGGAAATTTTGAGTAGTTCGGAGAACCGGCCAATACTGCCTCTGACTGGCCCCACCAATCCCATCTATTCTCTGCCTCTCATCGAGTCCCAGCTGATCGGCTGGGTCTCCTTTGGTTGCCCTGCACAGGAGAACGGAGCTGGAAAGCAGGCTCGTGGGATGGGGAGGGAATGGGGATTTTGCAGTATCTTTCCCCTGCCACGCCCACCAAGCCACGCCACATTTATAATTACTGGCTGAATGTATAAAGGCAAACAGATTTAAACTCCACAAAGGCATCCATACAAATTCTCTTTATTGGTTCATCAGGCATCCTCAAATATACCTCACAGTTACACTGAGTTTCCTCTCAATATCCAATTCTCTGCATAGCTGACTTTATGGTGTAAAAGGATAGTGATCTTTCATCCCATGGTAGTGGAGCAGAGGGGAGAGATATCAGCACAATGCTGGAGTCTGAGCAAGGTTGAAGGAACTTCCCCCAACCAAGGGTCTATTCAGTGATCACATGACATGGACTACATTTCCCAGGATGCCTTCCCTTAAAGGGATAGTTCCCAATTCCTAACTACCTATCCCCATTCCCTATTAACTATACCACGCCCACCAAACCATGCCACCAAGCCAAGCCCAGAGAACCAGTAGTAAGAAAATTTGAATTCCCACCACCAGATCTCTAGATGCTCTGAGAGGAACAAGGATGGGAACCTTCTAGGAAATCTCAAGACTGGAGGTTAACAAGTAGATACAGGGAGTTCTCTGAACTTATGACCACAATGGAGCCCACATTTCCTCTTGCTAAGTGAAGCAGTTGTTAAATGAGTTTGGCTTCCCCCTCGACTTTGCTTATTCAGAAAGCCGCAAAAGGGGATCCTGTGACCCCCCCGGGAAACTCCGACCATCATAAATATGAGTCAATTGCCAAGAATCTGAATTTTGATCATGTGACCATGGGAGTTAGTGCAACGGTTGTAGGTGTGCAAAACAGCCCCTTTTTCAGTGCCGTTGTCATCTTGAACAGACACTGAGCGGACCATCGTAAGTCAAGGACCCCCTATATTCCGTTAGTGTGAATTCTCTCGTCACCTTGCTTATGACGGTCTTTCTTTCATCCTCTTTTTTTAGAATGGTTATTTTCTGCCCTGGACCCGATTTTCCTCTGTGTCTACGTGGTGGAGGCCATCCTCAAATTCATTGCTTTAGACTTGAACTATTTCCGTGACCCCTGGAATGACATTGGTGAGTCTTTTGCCCTGGGGACAAGAAATGGGAGAAGCCACAGGGAGAAGCTTGCAATGGGTACAACCTTGAGGCAATGGGAGGCAATGGGAGGAAACAGGCAATAGAATTCCATGCGCTGGACTTTTAATATTGAAACCAGGCGGTGATTTCAATATGATTTGTGGCCCTATTGCTCTCTTTAAAATTTTATTTTGAAACCTCCAACCAAATTGCTGAGAGCCAGTTTGGTGTAATGATTAAGGTGCTGGCCTAGAAACTAGGAGACGGTGAGTTCTAGTTCCACCTTAGGCATGAAAGCCAGCTGGGTAACTTTGGGCCAATCACCAGGAAATGGTGGCTTAATCTATCTTGTAGCTTTTCTTTTTTTTTTTTTCCTCATTTCTCTTCCCCGATCAGATTTTTTCATCATGTTCATGACAGTCATAGAATTCATCCTTGCACTGTACTTCACCGCCGGCCAGGGAAACCGAGGCAACACACTCACGCTCTTTCGGGTCCTCAAAATTGTCAAGGGGATTCGGGCCATCCGAGCCATCCGCTTTCTCCTCACCCTCCGGTCAGCGATGAAATCCACCCATTGATCAATAGTCGGATTACAAATAATTGAAGGACGTATTTCCCCCATTCTCCCCATTTGGAGACAGTAGCACAGTCCTCATGTAATAAACCAGGACAGGCCAATCAATGAGGGCAGTGAATGCAATAATGGGAAGGTTGAGTTTCTTTTAGTTATAAGAGCCAGTTTGGTGTAGTGGTGGAGCCTCCAAGCTAGAAACTGGGAGATGGGAAATTCTAGTCCTGGTCCAGCATAAGTGGCAGCTGGGAGACTGGGCCGGGTGACTTTTAGTAGTTGTGAAAAATAGGAGGAGGAAGGAGTATTATATAAATTGATATTAAATAATAAAGGCAAAATAGGAGAGAGGGAAGGAAGGAGGCATGGAGGGAGGGAGGGAGGAAGAAAGAGGGAGGAAGAAGGGAGGGAGGAACATGGAAGGAGGAAAGGAAAGAAGAGAAGGAAGGAGGGAATAAGGGAGGAAGAGGGAAGGAACATAGGGAGGGAGAAGAGATAAGGGGGAAGAGAAAGAGGAAGGAAGGAAGGAAGGAAGGAAGGAAGGAAGGAAGGAAGGAAGGAAGGAAGGAAGGAAGGAAGGAAGGAAGGGCAATAGCAGTAGCATAATACCGATCTCGGAAGGATGGAATGCTGAGTCAACCTTGAACCGGTCAGGATCAAACTTCTGACTGTGGGCAGAATTAACCTGCTATGCTGCATTCTAACTACTGGGAAGAAAGAGAGGGAGGAAGGAAAGGAAAGGAAAGGAAAGGAAAGGAAAGGAAAGGAAAGGAAA
>BLBF01000081.1:4947918-4970177 GCA_015471245.1 Laticauda colubrina
CCATTTCATTCTATTCTATTCTTTCATTCTTTATTCTATTCTATTCTATTCTCCATTTCATTCTATTCTATTCTTTCATTCTTCATTCTATTCTGTTCTATTCTTTCATTCTTCATTCTGTTCTATTCTATTTTATTCTGCATTCATCCCATCCCATCCCATCCCATTCCATTCCATTCTATTCCATGTTATTCTGCATTCTCTTCCATTCCATTCCATTCTATCTGAAGTTTATCTTATCCTATTTCTGTTTCGTTCTATCCTGGCCTGCCTTGGCCTATCCCATCCCATCCCATCCCATCCGAAGTCTATGACTGATGGATGTTGCTATGGATGACGCTCATCCAGAAGCCCTTCTCAATCTCTCCTTTCACTGTACTGTGGCTTAGAAGGATTATATTCCTTACCCACCACGAGGAGACACTATATGACCAGTTTCGTTCTTGTTGGAATTTGTCCAACATAAGTTGTCCTTGTGTTAGGTCTTGCCTATTGTCCTGTTCAACTCATTATGGGGATTTCTTTATTTTTATTTCTTTATTTCTTTATATTTGTCAATCGCTTACAAAATAATAGGTATAAGTATAAACATGATTAAGAATACAGGAAATAGGTACGAATAAATGGGGACACAATAGAACAGGGATGGTAGGCAAGATGGTGCGCTTATGCACACCCCTTACAGACCTCTTAGGAATGGGGTGAGCTCAATAGTGGTTAGTTTGAGGTTAAAGGAGTGGGGGTTAGAGGATGTAACAACAGAGTCAGGTAGCGCATTCCAGGCATTGACCACTCTGTTGCTTTCTGCATACTTTCTGCAATCAAGTTTGCTGCGGTTTACATTGAGTTTGTATCTGTTGTGTGCTCTTGTATTGTTGCAGTTGAACCTGAAGTAGTCATTGACTGGTAGGACATTGTAGCAGATAATTTTGCATACTACGCTGAAATCCAACCGTAGGCAGCATAGTTCAAGATTGTCCAAGCCCAAAATTTCAAGTCTAGTGGTGTAGGGTATTCTGTTGCAAGCAGAGGAGGGTTGTACTCTTCTTGTGCAATACTTCTGGATTCGCTCAATTGTATTAATGTCTTTTAATGCAGATTCCAGGCAGATGAGCTGTATTCGAGTATTGGTCTAGCAACGGTTTTCTTTGCCCTAGTTAGCAATTAAATATTTCCAGAGGAGTTCAGAGTCTTTGAATGCGTCCTTGAGGCTTTTTTTGTGGCTCCTCAGTAGCCAGTATTGAATATAACCACACTATGGAACACAGTGAGCAGACTAATTTCCTTATCTTCTTCTTTCAGACATCTGAAGAAGACTACTTTCCTAAATGAAACAGAGAAATCCACGATTCACTAGCAGGATTTTTTTTTAATGCTACCAGCAACTACTGCAATTAAAAAGTTGGCATAACGGATTATTTTGAAGACCTGATGTTTTATGATACAACACATTGTGTTCACGAAATCAGGTTGTGATTCTTAGTATATACCAGTTTAAACCTAATTGCCTTGCCGGGTGTGGATAAGATAGCAGCTCCCGAGATTTGTTTCAAAGATTACAGCTTCTTTGGTTCAGAACGTCAGGCCACAAAACTCTATTTTAATATTTTCTATATTGCTGCCAGTAAGCAAAATTATTCCACCTTCAGAGAAATATCTTTGCGTGAATTTCAAATTTTAAAATTTAAAAACGATCTTAAAAGCAAAAGATTTTAAATTAAGCAAGCTTGGACTGAATCTAAACTTTTTTTGCATGCAAATTGTCGATGTGTAACTGATTTACGGAACCCCTTCAGAGGTGAAAATAATAAAAAAGTGTTCATTACAAAGCCTTTTTCCTTCCTATCTGTTCTTTATTGATAAGTTGAGGAACCTAGAGTCGTGATGTACAAGACGTGAATTTTTACTTTAGTTTAGTTTAATTTATTGTCATTGCCCCTCATACAGCTAAATTAAATGGGCCTATGTCCAAAATTAAACTAGATTTAACTATTTAAATATAATTGAAATTCAACCCTATGATTCCCAATAAAGTGAATAGATAAGACTTGACAAGATTTTAATAATTTCCTTTTCTAATCACATCAAAGATCGTTTGACATCACCAGGCTAATAAACAGGAGAGGGTGAGCTCAAATCCTGCTTAGGCATGAAAGCTGCCTGGGTTTCTTTGGGCCAGTCCCTCTCTTTCAGCCTGACCCACAATGCAGTATTGTTGTTGTGGGAAAATAAAACAAAGATTTATTTGGATATGTTCACTGCCTCCATTTATTTGTAAAACTAATTAACGTGAGATATAAATAAACTTTGAAAAGGGCTTTTCCAAACCAGACCAGCTGGGGTGGATTAAAGAAGTAAGCCATTTTTCAGTCCTATACAGGGAATCCTTGACTTTATGACCAAAATTGAGCCCTAAATTTCTTTTGCTAAGCAAGACATTTGTTAAATAATTATTTTACGACCTTTGTTAAGTGAATCATGGCAGTTATTAAATTAATAACACAGCCATTCAGGGAATCTGACTTTGCATGCCAGAAGGTCCCAAAAAAGGATCACATGACTTCAGGACACTGCAACAGTCATAACAGATAACAGATCATCAGAGTTGGAAGGGACCTTATAGGTCATCTAGTCCAACCCCCCATCCAAGCAGGAGACCCACACCATTTCTGACAAATGTCAATCCAATCTCTTCTTGAAGGTCTCACGTGATGGTGCTCCCACAACTTCCAAGGGCAACTTCTGTTCCTTCGGTTGATTGTTCTCACTGTCAGAAAGTTTCTCCTTATTTCCAGGTTGAATCTCTCCTTGTTTAGTTTCCATCCATTATTCCTTGTCTGGCCTTCAAGTGCCTTGGAAAATAGCTGGACCCCCTCTTCCTCTCTGGGGCAGCCCCCCAAATATTGGAAGACTGCTATCCTGTCTCCCCTGGTCCTTCTCTTCTCTAGACTAGCCAAAACCAGTTCCTATAATCGTTCTTCATATGCCTTAGTCTCCAGTCTCCTAATCATCCTGGTTGCTCTTCTCTGCTCTCTTTCTAGAGTCTCAACATCTTTTTTATAGTGTGGTGACCAAATCTGGATGCAGGATTCCAGGTGTAGTCTTACTAGGCTTTATAGAGTGGTATCACTACCTAACTTGATCTTGATTGTATCCCTCTGTTAACGTAATAAATATGAGTCAGTTGCCATGCGTCTGAATTTTGACCACGGAGATGCTTGCAATGGTCGTAAGGGTTAAAGACTGTCATAAGTCACTTTTTTCAGTGCCATTGTAATGGTGACTGAATGAACTGTTGTAAGTCAAGGACCACCTGTATTTGTACAAACATAGCTAAGAAACACTGCTTTCTGCAAGCTTCTATTCTTTCAGAAGCAGGGTGCAAACATCCGTAGCAATAGACATATATTTTATTATAATTTAAAAAAAAAATGTTAAAGAAACGCACTAAACAATCCAGCTGGATCACAGCCGTGCTAAGTATATGCAGTTCAGTAACGTAGTTGACTCCCCAGCCTCAAAAAAGACCACAACCTGAAACTTATAGTAAAGAGAATATATACTTAATTATTCATGTACTAACTGCAGGTAGAATTGTATTTGCTCAAAGCTGGAAAAGTGAAGAGATTGCTACTGATGAAAAATGTAATTCGGCAAATATTAGAATGTGCAGAAATGAACTGATTAACACTGGCAATTAAAGAGAAGGAGCAATCTGAATATTATAAGATATGGGAACTATTTTATCTATGGTTAGAGAAAAACAGGAAAGCTAGAAATATCTAATAGATTGATAAAATAAGGAAAATATCTTAATAGAATTGAACACGGTAAGAAAAGAATTGTTATAATGACAGATATATATACTACTAATAAGTGAAGATCTAGACGTGTTATTGTTATAATAACAATATTATATTGTGAGAGATATTACGTATATTGATAACAAGATAACAATGGAGAACTAATATCAGTGTAATAAATAATGATAGTAATTTTGATTATTGCACAAAATATCTGTACCCAGACGGCATACCGTTAAATGGGAGACTGTTTGTACTTATAAAGTGTGTACTTATAATTGTTTGTACTTGTAAAGAAAAAGACCACAACTCCCTGAAGCCTGTGCGCTCTCTATTATTCTGATCCCGCCCCCGATTCTAGTCAAGGTCCTGGATTGGTCAAAGTTGTTCTAATGGCTCTTGAGCGCCCCTTCCCTCCTAAAAAAAAAAAAAAAAAAAAAAAATCGAAGTAGCGCCCTCATTGGCTGAAGGGTCGCTCTGCGGCACTGATTGGGCGCGTCAGGCGGTCCGCCGCGCCTACGGTGGCCGCGCGGGGTCTTCCACAAGCGGATTCGAAGGAGGAGAGAAGATGGCGTCCGAGGGACACTCGGAGATTCCCAAGGCGGGGGAGCTGCCGTTGCCAGGATACGGGGCCTGGTCACCCAAAGAGCTACAGGCCAAGCTGGCCGAGATCGGGGCCCCGACTCAGGGTGAGGAGGGCCAGGACGGTCTGGGATACCGCATTTGAAAGGGCCGGGGCCTGCCCCAGCTCTAGCTCCTTGCAAGTCTGGCCAGAGGGTCTGAGGTTGGGCCGCTCTTGGTTCAATATGTCGTGTGAACAAGGCCATCACGGGAAGCCAAACACATGTTGGGCAGCCGAGTTAGGCTGGTTTCCAGGAAGGCTCCTCGTGAGAAAAGCCAACCTTCCCCCTCAAACGGCTCAGCGAAGAATTTAGTCGTGGGGGACCCTCGAGGCTATCTAGTCCACCGCCCACCCCTTTGTTCAGTGCAAGAACTTCAGACCCGAAACACTGGCCGTCTTTTTAACTTTGACCACAGAATCTGCCAGAGGGTTTAAGACTGGATTTAGTCACCTTTTTTTTTTAATCCACCTATGCCTGGATCCTTGTGAAAGGATTGGGTAAAGATGTTGGCAGATGCTCTTGTTGTAGGATCGTATGAAATAAGCCAGTTGGGAAGAGTCTGGATGTTGATCGCCTAACCATGGGGAATGCTGTGACGGTCGTTAAGTATGAAAAAAATCTGGTCACCCAGTGACGCAAAAAAGGCACTTTTTTTCCAGTGTCTTTGTAACTCTAATTGGTCACTAAGTGAGCTGTTATTCCTCACTGGAGGTTTTTAAGAAGAGTCTGGAAAGTCACTTGTCTGAGATTGTATAGGTTTTCCTGCTTGAGCAGGGGGTTGGACTAGAAGACCTCCAAGGTCCCTTTCTTATTCTATTCAACTCTGCTCTAATTTCTATTATATTCTGTTCATTTCTATTCTATTTTATATTCTATTTTCTACTAGCTCAGTACCCTTGCTTTGCTACAAAACTATGTGGTTGAGCATAGTTTTGGGCGAGGAAAATAAGGGGGAGGGAATTCTGCCTCTGCCTACCAGCATTCATTGGTATTCATCTGACTAGCATCCTGTCAGTGTGTGAGAGATTTGAGGGCTGTTTGGAAACTGAAACAGCATTTGCTGTGTGAGCAAGGAGATAGCAAGGAGCCCAAACAGCTCAACTGTTCTTTACTGAAGCTGCTTGATGCTGTGAATCTGAAACTCCTCTCCTCTGCTTGTGTTTTGCATTTGGAAGAGATTTCTTTTCAGGTGGGGAGGGGGAGTAGAACTCCTTAGCATCAGAGCATGTTAATAATAATAATAATATAGGAAATATTAATGCTCTGATGGTCATTTGGAAAAATCCTTTCTTAGTGAGCACCTAGAAGTTAAGAGGAAAATACGTGCCAAATTTTAAGTTTATAGGCTTTACGATTCTGGAGATTTTGTGAAGATGTGTGAGTAGTATTTCGTTTTTATATATATAGATGTGGGTATATGCATAATTTTCCATTTATTTGTGTTTTTGCCATGTTTATGTCGTGTATATTGGAGGTGGTGACCCTTCGAGAGCTGTATGCAACAAAATTTCATTGTAATGTATGCCGATTAATGTACATCTAAAGTGACCATAAAGTGTAAGCTTGGAGCAATTACTGAGCACACAAAGTGCAGTCGCATGACCATGGGAGGCTCTGCCCATTGGAATTTGGAAACTGGGTCATAAGTACAGATAGTCCTCTAACTTACGAACACCACAGGGCCCAAAATTTATGTTGCTAAGTGAGACAGTTTTGCCCCTGACAATCTTTCTCACCACGATTGTAAAGTGAATAATCACAATTGCTTTTCTTTAAATATGCTTTTATTAAGTTTCTATTTTTTCATCATGAAACATCATAGTTTCAACAATTCTTGACATCTATACAAGTTCTTATCTTTAATATCCTAACACATTGTATTTATATTTATCTAATATTAATTAATAACTTTATAATCGTTATTCCTATGTTCTTACATAATTTACAAATTTTCATTTTACTTTCCAAAGGCTTCTTACAGTAAGATTTCTTGCCTTATTTTTTAGTTCTATTTGCTGACCAATCATACCATTTATTCCAGATTAGGAAGTATTCAGAGTCATCTCTTTCTTTCAATTTCAGCGTTAACATGTTCGTTTTCGCACTTTCTGTTAATTTTTGTAATATCAGGTCTTCCTTAGGAATTTTGGGAGTTTTCCATACCTGTGCGAAGGCTATTCTGGTGGTTGTTGTGATACGTAGCAATAAATATTTTATTTCTTTTGGGATTTTATCTTTAATAATTCCTAGAAGAAAGGTCTAAGCTCAATCTGGTAACCAGTAATCTCTTGTAGCCAGTTTTTAATTTGAATACAGAATGTCCCAGTCTTCGGGGCATAGCCACCACATATGATAAAATGTATCATCAACCTTCTTACATTTCCAGCATTTTTCTTCTGTATGAAGAATGTTTGGAGAAGATCAATGAATGATTGGCGAATGATTGGCAAAGATTAATCTCCCTCCTTGTTTTACAGCATCATCTCTGAATTATTTTATTTTTGTTCGTTTGCCAGGTAGCCGTGAAGAGCTGCTGGAAAGGCTGCAAACATATACTCTTCAGGTGAAACCTTATTTCTTGGATCAGAAAAAAGCAACAACAGGTTTTTGTATTTTTTACTGTAACTGGCTGGCAGGTCATAGAAAGGAAGACCCAAACACCGGGGAATCTGAGTATATACAACTAGATTCTATAAACCTGAATTAGTGTAATCCACTCGGAAAGAAACGGGAATTTCGGGTGCTAAGAAAATAACATTTTGGTAAAGGGGAATCTAGAAAAGGTGTATCTCATGTTAGATGGTTGTTAAAAAACCCTCTTTGAGCAACAAAGAACAAATCCACGCAGATTTGTAACCTTCATTTGAAATTAGATTTTTACATGCTGAAAATTTGAAACGTATCGTCCTCTCAGCAGCCCTCTTTCCAAATGGTATCTTCCAGATGTGTTTTGAGAAACATCTGGGCTGTCCCAAATTGGAAAAGGCTTAGCATCTATGTGGTTAAGCCCTTATATTTCCCCACATGGAACTCTAAGCCAGGGGTCGCCAACCTTTTGGATCTCAGGGACCACCAAACTCATACTTTTAAATCCTGCAGACCAGAGACCCTGGGAAAATCCCCAAAAAAGTCTGCAGGAAAATTCCCCATCCTATTTTCCTACCAATCAATCATTCTTTATTTAGGATCGCAGGATACAGTCTCCAGCTCCATTCTGGGGGAGGGGCGAGAGACTTTTGGCTTCATGCAAGGAAAACAGCAGAAGCAGCAGAAGTCTTTTTTTCTCTCCCCCAAACTCTGCCAGAAATGAGTCTTTGTGAGACTTGTCATGCTGGCACAGCCTCTTGGAGCAAGAGGCCTTGCAGGGTCCCAAAGACTCATTTCTGGCGGAGTTTGGGAGAGAGAAAGAAAGACTTCTGCTGCTTTCCTTGCATGCAACCAAAAGCAGAAGAAAGAAGCTGCCTGGCGGCCAGGCCAGGCACATGGGGTGAGTGGGGCAAGTTCCCCCTCCGCCCTTTCCCCCCCTCCTCTCACGACCTCGTGTTGTTTGCAATGCAAGTGATGCAAGCCTTGTGTTCCCGCACAGCCTGGATTAATTGCTTTGGGGGTGGCATTTCTCTGTGGACCACCAACATTTTCTCCTGGACCACCAGTGGTCCCCAGCCCACTGGTTGGCAACCACTGCTCTAAGCCATCTTAAATCCTAGATCAGGCTTTCTCAACCTTGACTTCTTTACCCCCAATTTATTTTTCTTTCATTTTTTTTAAACAGACAGGGATTCTGCTTACCAGGCCTGTTCTGAGAGGAGACGATGGAGACAACTCAGGCCCACCTCCCTTGCCAGGACCGGTTAGTACAAAGCGTCCTCAATTTACAATGGTTGATTTAGTGACTGTTCAAAGCTACAACGGCACTGAAAAAAGTGACTTACGACCATTTTTCACAGTTATGACCTTTGCGGCATCCCTATGGTCACGTGATCAAAATTCAGAGGCTTGGCAACTGGTTCATACTTAAATCTCAAGGTCATGTGATCCTCTTTTGCAACCTTCTGACAAACAAAATCAGTAGGAAAACCTACTGATTCACTTAACAACTGGATTACTAATTTATTAACTGCAGTGATTAACAACTGTAGCAACAGAGGTTGTAAAATTGGACAAAACTTGCTTAAATGTTTCACTTAACAGCAGTAATGTTGGGCTCTGTTGTGGTGGTAAGTCCACAACACCTGTATTTGGGTCCAAAAAATTTCTGTTGCTGAGCAAGGCCATGGTTATGTGAGCTGTGCTGAATTTTAGTACCTTTGTGATAACCTGGAGTGTAACACAAACGTAACAAAATCCAAAACGTAAATAAATGTCCTTTAATGTCTCCAACCTGGCCCCACTGTTCAATAATTCTCAGTTGGAGATAAAACGTACTCAAAAATAGTTTTCAAAAGAATGCAATGCAATCCGAACTTAATGAGCAGATAGAGGTGAAATAAAAACCCAAAACAAACTACAATGAAGGAAATTCCACAACAGACCAGGATAAGTAATTATCAACTTCAAGGAGATAACAAGGCACAGTCTGTTGGAAGGGCGCCATCCAAGATAACTTCAGCCCAAAATAACACACACTTTGCTTTTGGCAATGCTGTGTTGTAAGCGCCTCTCTTATATACTAGTCTCCCCAGCTGCAACCATTGAGGGGGATCATGGCCGCTTCCTCTCTCATAAGCCAAATTGCTTCCTTTTCCATTCCTCCCTGCGTGTCCTATGATGCAGAGGGGATGGGCCTCTGACTGCCCAGCCAGTCTCTGCCCTTCCCCAGCCTCCTCCACAACCTCCGGAGCCACACCTCCACTCCCTGTTGTCTGTTCCTCCTCTCCCTCAGAGTCCAACAATGGCATGACAACCTTCTTTTTGCCATGGTTATTAAACAATTCACCACAGTTATAAATGAATCATGTAGTCATTCAACAAATCACAATCATGTAATCATGTGGGTGCTGCAGTCTTTGTAACTGCAAAGATCAATTATAAATTCCTTTTTTTCGTACCATTCTGACTTTGAAAGGTAATTAATGTAATGGCCACTTTAAAGACTTGTGAAGGTTCAATTCCCAGAATTCTACAGCCAGCATGAATTCTGGGAATCGAAGTTCCACAAGTCTTTAAAAGTTGCCAAGTTTGGACATCCCTAATCCAGCCCCCAGATATAATTGGTTGACTTGGGCATACAGAGTATCAGGGTTCCAAGTAACATATCCATAGCAAACAAAACTCTGAGGCAGGTAGATTCCTCAAAGAAGAAGTTTATTGGATATATCATATTGGCAGAGGCTGGTGGGAAACTGACACTGAATATTCCCACAGTTTTCACCTAATTAAAAGTGAAAGCTTTTCACTTTCTCAGAACAATCAATCACATGGTCCAATCAGGATACTCTCCAGTTGTTCGGTGACTCCAGTCCCCCCCTTTCCAAGCACCTACAGGAAGAATGTCCTTGGTTCCCAAGAGAAAGTATTTTGTTTTGACTACAACACCTCAACTCTCTATTCCCCCCTTTCTGTCCCTCTTCTCCAGTGTATCAGTGCTGAAGTCTCAAAATGGGCTCAATCCGGCCAGCTTCAGGGTTGACATGGGCTTCTGAAGCCTGCAAACCCAGGAGACTATTATTATTATTATTATTATTATTATTATTATTATTATTATTATTATTATCATTAATAATAATGATATACAATAAATCCATTCTCTTTCAGTCGTGTGTTGATTAGGTATATATTTTGTGTGCTTACAGTTTATGATTAATACTTTCCTTATCAATAAAACAATATAATTGCATTTTCATATAAGTAATATCCAATATATCTATTTTTAACTATCTTTTATTGCTTTATATATTCATCTAATCTATTTTTAATTTGTTTTCTAAGCATTGGTAAAATAAATCCCATACCATGTAATATTCAGATTCTTCTTTTCCTTTAATTTCCATTGTTAATCTATTCATTTCTGCACATTCAAATATTTTCTCAATTACTTTTCCCTCCTATCGGTATCTTATCACTTTTTCAGTTTTAAGCAAACACAATTCTAGCTGCTGTTAACACATGTATGATTAAATAATGCTTTCTTCTTTATTGTAACCTTCAGGTACCATTCCTAATAAAAAAATATTTCAGGTTTCAAATCTATATGATGTTTAATATTTTTTTTCCAACCACGAAGGAGTTGCTTTTTGTGAGTAACGCCTTCCTCTCTTGATTCAGGTCCAAGGCATTCCTTTGCCCCCACCTCCAATGGGCATGCCTCCGATGCAGCCTCCCCCTCCCCCTCCTCCTGGCATGGGCCTCAACTTCCCCATGGGCGTGGGACCTCCTCCACCGCCCCCCACTCTGGGCCCGCCTCTTCGCATGCAAATGGATCCTTCCTCGTTGCCCGAGGAAGAGCGACTGAAGCTGGCTCAGCAACAGGCTGCCATGTTGATCCAACAGGAGGAGAGAGGCAAGCAGGTAACAACACACCTTGCTTTGAAGATGCACAGGTATGTGAGGGAGGGTGTGTGTGTATGTGGGTAGCAGCCCATCAGCAGCCTTCCTTAATTTGGCATCTTTCCAAATTTGTCTTCCACTCTGCCCCAAACCCCAAAAATGACACACAATGATTTTTCCAAGCTGAGTTTGCTATGGTTTTCATACCTGTAGAGAGCATCTTGCCTCTGCATGTATGTGAATTAATAGTGAGAAGCTGTTCATAATTACAATCATTCAACATAGAGGGAAAACAGAATATTATTTGGTCTGGGACACATGGTATAAGTGGTTAGAAGATAGAAGTAAAGATTAAATATAAAGATAATGTAAGCAGTATATTAAACTTAATGGCAATGTATATAGTTAAAGGAAGAAAAAGGAACATAATTGATATGTATATATGAGTATTATTGATGCTGGAACGTGGCAAAGACTAAAAATATAACATGATGAAATATGTTTAATAAAAAATATTAAAAAATAAACATAGGATACAACAACAAGTGATGAATCATAGGTACCAATAGGAGAAAGGAGTAGGAAAGATGAGAAGATAAGGAAGATGAGAAGGATAATGAGCCACGTTGGCACAGTGGTTAGAGTCCAGTACTGCAGGCTACCATTGCAGCATCCCCATGGACACCTGATTTACATTCAGATACTCGACCATGGGCTCACATTTATGACGGACATAGCATCCCGAGATGACATAATCATGTTTTGAGACCTGACAGGCCAAATCCACAGGGAAGCCAGATTAACAACGCACTGTTGTTAATAACCAATACTGCTGTCAGGACTCCAACAAATCCACCCCCATTCAAATCATAAGTCTCTAGCCACATCTCTCAAGAGAAAATAAAATTGTTTTATTAGAAGTGGCCATGCCGGTGTTAGCTGGATGCAGCCGATCCTAAAATACATCATTTCTCCCTTGACACTGGTCTTTCCCCCCACCCCCTGGATGTATATTCTCCAATGGGACACATCCTCAGTCAAGAGTCATCAATCATGCTCTCCAGTAATATTCTTGCACTCCCAACAACTTTGGGCTGCCAGGGTGATTATCTAGGCAATTAAGGAATGCACTGTTCCCCCCCCCCCAAACTCCCTTTTTCTGGCAGCTAAAAAGACTAAAGGAGTATCTTTTTAGCTGACAACTGCAGTGTTTTGCTTCACAAAGATGGCAAGAAAAGCCGTAAAACGGGGCAAAAGCTCCTGTCACCAATTTCTCACTCGACAACACAAATTCCGGGCTCAACTGCGGCCGCACATCCAGGGCTGTCTGTAACGTTATTTAGAGAAAGGAGCGCTGCGCAGTGGTGAAACAGCCTCCATTTGCTTTCCCATCAGTCGCAGGTGGAGGGCCAAAAATGTGATAGTAAAGTTTGCAGGATTGGGTCCATGTTGACTCTCTTCTCCCTCCCTCCGTTGCCTCCCCCACCACAGGCAGCGGTCCTCATGGAGCAGGTGCGCCATCAAGAGATGTCAAAGCTCGCCCCTTCAGTACCTCGGACAGTTCCAGATCTGCTGTCAAGACCTCAAAGCCACCCCAGAAGTAAGTGCTTTTGGGCCAGGACAGGAGGTTGGGGGGGGGGGGGGTTTGCATTAAAAAAACAAACAAACACAGTTTCTGGTGTCTATTTTTATTTATTTAAAACCCATGTTTATTATTGTTACAAACAACTTTAGACAGCACACACACACGATCCTTCCTCCTTCTGTTTCTCTTAGAGCAAAAAAACTCAGTGCAACCAGCCCCCGCTCCCCCAGTGTGTAGGGCTACAATCCCCATTGTCCCCAGCTAGCAGGATCATCGCACACTTCCGGAAAGCATGAAAAGGGTTCCTAAACAACTACGCATTTCTTTCCATTTGGGGTGGCCAAGATTTTGGGGGACTTCAACACCCATCGTTCTCAGCCGCACAATGTTCACCCATCATCCTGTCCCCTTTTGGGCTAAGCAAGGTTAATCAAAGCACAGGGAAAAAAAAAAAGAAAAGAAAGTGCTATTTCAATCAAGGAAATTAAAGGTCGAAGATCAAAGGAGTAAAAAGCTTTCACTCCGTCTATATTACAATCAATGTATTATATCTTCCTATAATTTCATTTTGTTTGTTTGTTTCCTGCCTTTATGGTTTTTATCAATAACTCAAGGCAAACATATCTAAAACTCCTTTCTCCTCCTATTTTCCCTACAACAACAGTCCTCTCAGGTTGGTTGTGCTGAGAGAGAGTCTAACCCAAAGTCACCCAGCCGGCTTTTGTGCCTAAGGAAGAACTGGAACTCCTGTCTCCTGGTGAACAATTAACCAGCATAGTTGACTTGAGGAGTCCACACGTCTTAAAATTGCCACGTTTGGAGAGCCCTGTCTTAAAGCAGATAACAGATAACAGATAATCAGAGTTGGAAGGGACCTTGTAGGTCATCTAGTCCAGCCCCCATCCAAGCAGGAGACCCTTCACCATTTCTGACAAATGGCAGTCCAATCTCTTCTTGAAAGTCTCAAGTGATGGCGCTCCCACAACTTCCAAGGGCAACTTCTGTTCCATGGGTTGATTATTCTCACTTTCAGAAAGTTTCTCCTTATTTCCAGGTTAAATCTTTCCTTGTTAAGTTTCCATCCACTATTCCTTGTCCAGCCTCCAGGTGCTTTAGGAAAAAGATTGACCGTTTCCTTCTCTCTGTGGCAGCCCCTAAGATATTGGAAGATGCTCTCCTGTCTCCCCTGGTCCTTCTCTTCACTAGACTAGCCATGCCCAGTTCCTATAGCCGTTCTTCATATGCCTTAGTCTCCAATCCCCTCATCATCCTGGTTGCTCTTCTCTGTACTTTTTCTAGAGTCTCAACATCTTTTTTATAATGTGAACAAAACTGGATGCAGTACTCTAGGTGTGGCCTTACTAAGGCTTTATAGAGTAGTATTAGTACCTCACTTGATCTCGATTGTATCCCTCTGTTAATGCAACTTAGGATTTGCATTGGCATTTTGGGCTGCATTCAGTATTTAAAATGAGAGAAGTGGATTTGGTAAAATCATGGACTTTCAAGGGTATTTGAGAGAAAAAAATCCCCTACTCCTTTGTGGCTGAATAGGAGTTGTTTTTTTAAAAGCACAGCTTCCGTCAGCAAAAAAAATCGATTGCATAACTGCTGCTTCTTAAGATAAAAGCAGCTGTTTCGAGGGATTTGCCAGCATTGCAAAGCAAAGCATTTGGAGGAAATAAACTGTTTTCTTCCTGTTTCCTGGGTTTTGAAATAAAGCACAAGAATTTTATAAAGGCTTAGGGCACAGTTGCACATCTCCAAAACTTGTGTGCCAGGAAAATCTGGGTTTGACCTCCAGAATTAAAATTCTGCTCAGCAGCTTGGTTGGTTTCAGCCTTGCTTGACTGTTTCAGCCTTATATTTTAAGACTTCTAGTACTCCCACAATATGGGTTGTAACAGAACATGTGGAAATGCGGGGTCCTTGGTTCTCTCTGGGTTGTTTTGTTGCCGACATTTCATGACCCAACAAGGTAACACCATCAGTGCTGGAAGGGAGTTGGGTTTGTGGAAAGGAGGAAGCTGACTCTGGAATCCTTGATATTTTTCTTTCAGACATTTTATGACCCAACTAAGTAACATCATCAGTTCTGGAAGGGGTTTGTGGAAAAGAGGAGGAGGGCTGTGGGGTTCTTGGTGCTGTCTGAGCTTGGTAGTTTTCTTGCAGACATTTTGTGACCCAACTAGGTAACATCAGTGCTGGAAGCGAGTGTGGTTTTCACTATTTATATGCAAATGACTTGCCCTGTCAATGTTGCTATTTTCCTTCATAGCTCCTTGATCAGGCTGTTGCTTACAGTCGAGACCAAACTCCATTTCCTTCCAGCACTGATGGTGTTCCCTACTTTGTCTTTTAAGCAAGGAAATGGCAAAGTGGTATTGCTTTAGCTAATTTGAGTCTCGGTTTCTCTATTCTAGTAAACCCCTCTTCCAGCTCCCCCATGGGAATAGCAAGTTCAAGACCCCGTGGGCCCCCACCGCCTCCTGGAGAAGACAGTCGGGAGGTAAGTCCATTTATGGCCAGAGGTGGCCAACAGAAGGGAACCTGGGCTGTTGTTCTATCCACCCACCCATCCATCCATCCGTTCATCCATCCATCCATCCATCCATCCATCCAGCTCTCCATCCATCCACCCACCCACCGATCCAACTATCTATCCATGCATTTATCCAGCTATGCATCAACTCACTCACCCACCCATGCCTCTATCCAGCCAGCTATTCATCCACTCACCCACCCATCCATGCATTTATCCAGCAATCCATCCATGCATCCACCCACCCACCCATCCATCCATCCATGCATCCACTCACCTACTCATGCATCTACCCAGCCAGCTATCCATCCACCCACCCACCCATGCATCCATCCATCCACCCATCCAGCTGTCCATCCATGCATTTATCCAGCTATCCATCCATGCATCCATACACCCACCCATCCATTCATCCATCCATGCATCCATCCAGTTCTCCATCCATGCATCCATCCAGTTCTCCATCCATGCATCCACTCACCCACTCATGCATCTTATCCAGCCAGCTATCCACCCACCTACCCATCCAGCCATGCATTCATCCAGCTATCCATCCATCCATGCATCCGCCCACCCATCCACCCACCCATCCACCCACCCATCCATTCATCCATCCACCCATCCATGCATGCATTCATCCAGCTCTTCATCTATGCATCCATCCATCCATCTATTCAATTTGTAGGAAGAGAAATTGAGCTATGTGTAGGTAAGGGAGGAAAAAAACAGCCAGGTAACTCAGCTCTTAAATAGGGATGAGATTCAATTATTTGGAAATTGCCTAAGAATTTTGTCTCCGGGTTCAAGGGGAAATCTGGTTTGCACTTGTACAGCAGGCACATGAGTCAGCAGACTTACCTCCGTGGCCAAATTCTTTGTGTCCTCTTTCCAGAGGGATCTTAGCCTGATTTGTCACAAAATTTATCCACTCCATCAGCTCAAATGCCTTTTCTCTTTATCCACTGTTTCCTAAAGCAAAAGCATAACCAAGCCTGAACTGTTTTGCTCAGATGAGACTTGCAGAGAGATGACAATCTTGAATGTTGATTTTGACCCTTCCAGATCGACGATTCAGGGGTGGGCCCCAAAATTCCTCAAGCCTTGGAAAAGATCCTTCAGCTTAAGGAGATCCGTCAGGAAGAGCTGACATCTGTACCCGGCGCCATAGGTAAAGGACCAGAAATAGGATTCCTGGGAAATCTAGTTCAGAGACACTCATCAGTGCTATAGACAGACAGATTATGGAATTGCATTGCTGGGATGAGACTTGGAATCTTTTTTTAAGTTTCTAATCCTCATGATAATAGTGGAAACAAATGGGGAATCTGCAACAGATTGGCCGAGTTAATGTCAACCCAAAGAACAACACCAGGAGTTGCTTCTGAGTAGTTTCTCTATGGTTGTTCGCCCATAGACAGAATCTTGCCAGACTAAAACAATTACCTGCATCATTAGAGGTACACCTCAAATTACAACCACAACTGAGCCCAACATTTCTGTTGCTAAGTGAGTCATTTGTCAAGTGAGTTCCAACCTATTTTGCCACTGTTGTAAAGTGAATCACTGCAGTTGTTCAAAGTTAGTAACATGGTTGTTAAGCGAATCTGGCTTCCCCACTGACTTTGCTCCTCAGAAGGTCACAAAAGGTGATCTCATGACCCCGTTATAAATACGAGTCCAAATTTTGATCATGGGACTATTAAGATGCTGCAACGGTCCTAAGAATGAAAAACGGTCATAAACCACTTTTCTCAGTGCCATTGTAACTTCAAACGGTCACGAAATGAACTGTTGTAAGTCGAGGGCTACCTGTAATCTTCCTTTTTGGGGGGAGGGGGGGCATTTTTTCATCTCCCCCCTGCCCATTCTGTTAAACCCTGCCCTAATTTTGCCTTCCTTCCAGACGATGACATGGAGACAGAGCTGAGGATGCTGGCTGGCATCTCTGCCTCCGATGCTGAAGATGATGCTTCGGCCCTCTCTAAGAAAGAGGTGAGGGGAATTGGGCTGGGTCAGCAAGAACTTGGGAAAGGCTGCAGCTCAAGAGACCATCTTGCTTCCTTTTACATGCAAAGCAATCCTTAAATATTTATATTTAATTTATAATATATGTAGTTATACTGTATACTGAAAAATATATAACATATCTTATGGTTATCGAATAGAGAGCATAGTGCACAGACTATAATTATGTAGATTTATCTCTAATTTCTTTTTAGATACATATATGTGCTTAGTGTTAATATGACATTTTTCTCTTCTGAACCAGTGACCTATATACATGAATTACATTTATCGATATTATTAAGGCATGCTGAATTAGTATTACCAATACTATGAATAACTAGCAAGTATTAATTGTATGTATTGTATTTATTGTACTGTCAAAAAAAATGACGCTGAAAGATACAGAAATCTTTAGAGAAATCTTTGTCAATTTTTTTATTATTTTGAATTTTTGTAAACTTTTAAATCATTTGAATTTCAATAAATTATTTTTAAAAATTAAAAAAAAAGAAAAGAAAAAGAAAAAAGATCCTTGCTTCAGTGCTGAGTCTGGTAGTGTCAGACCTGCCGCAGTCTGATCTCCCAGGAGAGTGAAACTCTCGACTCCATTTGATGGAAGGGAAAGGCACTTTTACTAAGAGATGCTGATTACAGGAGAATCAGACAGAATGTGAATTCCCCGCAGATCAATACAAAATAAGCCCATTGGTTCCCCTTAGCCCACCCCCGCCCCGGTCCTTATGTAGTGTATATTAGAGGGGAAGAATAATAGCAATGCAGATTTAGTAAATAGTTTGATAGTATTGAGGGAATTATTTGTTTAGCAGAGTGATGGCGTTCAGGGAAAAACTCTCGTTATGTCTAGTTGTTCTGTTGAACAGTGCTCTGTAGCGTTGTTTTGAGCGCAGGAGTTGAAACAGTTTATGTCCAGGATATGAAGGGTCTGCAGATATTTTCACAGCCCTTGTCATGCCCCTATTGGAAACTGACTCCGAGGGAGAGGAGGAACAGCGGACAGGGAGTGGAAGTGTGGCTTCAGAAGTTGTGGAGGAGGTTGGGCAGGCCCATCCCTTCTTCATCCTAGGGCACACAGGGAGGAACAGAGAATGGAACAATTTGGCTTACGGGAGAGGAAGTGGCCATGATCCCCCTCATTGGCTGCAGCTGGGGGGGAATAGTATAAAGAGGGGCGTTTAAAACACAGCATTGCTAGAAGCAAAGTGTGTTTTATTTCTGGCTGAAGTTGATCTTGGTTGGCGTTCTTCCAACAAACTGTGCCTTGTTATCTTCTTGAAGTTTGTAATTAATTATCCTGGTGCTGTTGTGTAAATTCCTTCAGTGCAGTTTGTTTGGTTTTTTTTTTTTCTCCTCCGTTATCTGTTCTTTGAGTTTGGACTGTATTTCTTTCATTTGGAGATTATTTTGGAAAGAGTTTAATCTCCAACTGCGAACAATTGAACAGTGAGGCCAAGTTGGAGACATTAAAGGAGATTGATTTACATTTGGGGATTTATTACATGTGTGCTGCTTCCTGGGTCATCACAGCCTTCCTTTTTGACTCATGCAGTATACAGGTCCTCAATGGAAGGCAGGTTGATAGCCATTGTTTTTTCTGCACTCCCAATTACTCTCCGGAGTCTGTGTCTGTCTTGTTGGGTTGCAGAGCCAAACCAGACAGTTACAGAGGTGCAGTTGATAGATTAAATAACTCCTCTGTAGAACTGGATCAGCAGCTCCTTGGATAGAAAGCTAACCCTTTGCTAACGGAGGTCTCCCTTTCTCGGTTCCCTGAACAGAAAAACCGCAAACGACGGAACCGGAAGAAAAAAAAGAAGCAAAACGCCCCTTCCAAAAGTAACCAGGTTTCCCAGGCTGCCAAGGGACACGAGGAAGAATCGGGAAGCGATGCCCCTGTGGAAATTGAGTACGTGACCGAAGAGCCGGAAATCTACGATCCCAATTTCATCTTCTTCAAAAGGATCTTTGAGGCATTCAAGGTATGATCAGATCTGGTGGTCCAGAGCAAGTGCAGAGATGCAAAGAGAGACACAGTCAGGGGTGGAGATAGATCTTTTTCACTGTTGTTGAGACTCCAGGGAAAAAAACTCTAGAAAATATTGAGACTCTAGATGTTGAGACTCTAGAAAAAGTGCAGAGAAGAGCAACCAGCATGATGAGGGGACTGGAGGCTAAAACTTATGAAGAATGGTTACAGTAACTGGGCCTGGCTAGTCTAGTGAAGAGAAGGACCGGGGGGGGGGGGCAGGGGAGCAGTCTTCCAAAATTTGAAGGACTGCCCCAAAGAGGAGGATGGGGTCAAGCTATTTTCCAAGGCCAGACAAGGAAGAATGGATGGAAACTGATCAAGGAGAGATTCAACCTGGAAATAAGGAGGAATTTTCTGCAACCTGTTCCGCCTTCTGAGAATTCCCTCCCCAACTCTTGTCCTCCCTTCCTCACAGCTGACCGATGACGTTAAGAAGGACAAGGAGAAAGAACCAGAGAAAACAGACAAGTTGGCCGCTTCAGCTTTGCCAAAGAAGAAGGGATTTGAGGAAGAACGGAAGGACAGCGATGACAGCTCTGATGATGAGCAGGTGTGTGCGTGTGAGAGAGGGTTGGGGGAGAGATGTGTGTGGCAGGCTAGTGGGAAACACCCTGTTTTCCTCCTCTTTAGCCTTCTGTGTGATCCTGCGATGAAAAGAGAAGTAGTTTCTTGGTTTCGGGTTGCTAGACCAGAAATGAAACCTCCAACTGCAGAGGCAGTTCATCCCCAGACTGTTAAGATTCTTGGGGACAGGTGGCCAAAAAAAGAGACTTGTCTCAGCACTTCTTATATAAGCCTTCCCCCTACAAGATAAAACGGGAAAGGTTGCTACATTAGATAAGAAATCTGCACTGGCATAATAATGACGGATAATCAAATTGTTGGCGGAAGTGACAGCTGCTCTCTCCAAACGAATTTCAGGAAAAGAAGCCGGAAGCTCCCAAGTTGTCCAAGAAGAAACTGAGGCGGATGAACCGTTTCACTGTGGCTGAGCTGAAACAGGTATGACTTCCATTTCTTTTATTTATTCATTTGCCAAATTTTTTATGCTACCTTTTTACTTTATAAGTAACTTGGTAATATATACTTAATGCTCTTCTTCCTCCTCCCCCTCCTTTCTCCTTCCACCTACTTCTTTTTCCTTCCTTATGCTTTCTTTTAACCTTTTCTAGGATGAAAGATATTATTCTTACTGGGCTGTAAATTGGGGTTTTGGGTTTTTTTGGGGTTGTGATTTCTCTGGTTGGGCCTGGAGAAGTTCTATGATTGAAGACTAGAGAAATACTGTAGTGTTGTTTTTTGTTTTTGTTTTTTACAAACGCTAGGCTATTTCCATTTGATATTTTACTATGTTACAGATAAAATTAAGAGAAGAACATTTAATGAATACTTTTTTTAGTATGTGGATATGAATACCTTAAGCTACCCTATAGATTGGTGGTATTTCTTTGAAAGAGGTGGTTGTATTTTTCATTTATTTGTATCATTAAGGTAGATTAGGTAATTAGGTAGATGGACAGACAGACAGGTCTGTAGATAAATAGATAGATGGATGGATGGGTAGATAGGTAGATAGGATAGACACAGATATAATAGAAATTAAATGGGTGGATGGATGGATAGATAAGATAGACACAGAGATATAATAGAGATATAATAGATTGATAGATTTACAGAAAGACAGATAGATTAGATGACAGATAGAAAAAAAGATAGAAAAATACACACACACACACAGACTAAAAGAAAGGAAGTTGGGATTTAAAGAAAACTTCCAGAGTCTTTTTGCTTACCTAATGCCAGGGACCGGGAAAGCTTCTACACATGTACTCAGCACTGGAGCTCAGCTTATTTCTGCTGAAGCATGCTCAGTTAAGAGGTCACCAATGTAAATGCCTTGTTCATTGGCCATTGAGGGCAGCTGCCTGACAGGAAATTGGAAGAAAAGGTTTAATTTTTACTTGCCCAGAGTCACTTAGAACATAGCATCATAGGATTGGAAGGGACCTCAGAGGTCCATTAAAATACGTTAATTACAAACTACCGTAAAAGGGAAAGGACGAAGACCCTATACCATTCCAGACCTATGGCTATCCAGGCAAAATGGGCATTATTAAAATCACGTTAAAACTAAACAGGTGGGAAATTTTGGCAAGGATTCAGACATCACCAGTGCTGCACCACTGATCCCAGAGCAGGGTGGAGGGGAAAGCTTTCCCTGTTGAACTTCTGCCACTTGGTTCAGTGTGTTTAATGATACTGATCAAATAAAGTATTTGAGAGGGAGGGAGGGGGTGAGAGAGAGAGAAAAAAGAGGATTAAGAAAGGATTAAGAAAGAGAGACAGACAGAAAGGAAAAAAAGAATTATGAAAGACAAAGGAAAAAGAAAGGCAGAAAGGAAAGAAAGAAATGAGAAAGGAAAGGAAAGGAAAGAAAGAAAGAAAGAAAGAAAGAAAGGAAGGAAGAAAGGAAGAAAGGAAGAAAGGAAGAAAGAAACAGAGTTGAAAAACCCAGAACTTTGTTTAACTTATTTTTGGCTTTTTGGTTCCTTGTAGCTGGTGGCCCGCCCCGATGTGGTAGAGATGCACGATGTGACGGCACAGGATCCCAAGCTACTAGTCCACTTGAAGGCCACCCGCAACTCTGTCCCTGTGCCCCGCCACTGGTGTTTCAAGCGCAAATATCTCCAGGGGAAGAGAGGCATCGAGAAGCCGCCATTTGACCTGCCAGAATTCATTAAGCGCACAGGGATCCAAGAGATGAGGGAAGCCCTGCAGGAAAAGGTGCAGAAGGAAGCTTTGTTGTTTACACAAACACACACTCACACACACACATGCATGTACACAAAGAGCTGTTCCAAGACTGTAGTCTTGGAAGTTTGCATGAAAGAGAACCTCAGAGGGTCGGAATTCAGAGTGGTCATGCTAAAATTGGATGAGCAAATTAAATTAAGTCTATATATATAAAAGCGAAATACCATTCACACATCATCACAAAATCTCCAGAACCGTAAAGCCTGCAAACTTGAAATTTGGCCCCTAGGTTCCTCTTGGCTTCTAGGTGCTCACTAAGAAAGGATTTTTCCAAATGACCATCAGAGCATTAGTATTTCCTATACTATTATTATTATTATTATTATTATTATTATTATTATTATTATTATTA
>BLBF01000081.1:4984004-4994142 GCA_015471245.1 Laticauda colubrina
TATCTATCTATCTATCTATCTATCTATCTATCTATCTATCTATCTATCTATCTATCTATCTATCTCTTCATCCATCCTTCCATCCATGAAAGAAGGGTAACTGTCTGTTTGTCCATCCATCTATCCATCCATCCATCTATCCATCCATCCATGGATGAGGTATCTATCTGTTTTATCTATGTCTGTCTATATCCACCCATCCATTCATAATCAAAGGAGAGGGATCCAGCCTGCAGAGTACTTAGATCTGCCCCCCAAGGCCGCCCTGGAAACAGTGAAGGGCCGGCCCGTGGTGCTTCTGCCAGTGCAAACAGGCTCCTGAGCTCCATTTTCGGCTATCACGGCCTCGTGCAGCCCTCTGCCAGTGAAAATGGAGCTCAGGAGAGCCACACAGAGAGCTTGGGAGCCCGTTTGCGTGGCCAGAGTGCTCAGGCCATCCCAGGCACCCCTGACAGGAGTGATGTTGAGCTGGCCGAGCCCCCCCAAGGCCAAATGCAACCCTGATGCACCCCTCAATGAAATTGAGTTTGGCACCCTGATCTGTTCCATCCATTGTATCTATCCATCTCTCTCTCCCCCATCTATCCCATCCATCCATCCATTCAGTCTTTCCCTAGAAAATCAAAAGAAGAAGGCACCACTCAGAAGCATGCCCAGAGCCAGGAGGAAGCACTACTAAGAAAACTGCTTCCCATTGTCCAATGGGGCTCTCCGCTCCTCCTATATCTGTGATGGCAAACTTATGGCATGCGTGCCACAGGTGACACGCAGAGCCATTGGTGCGGGTACACAAGCCTCAGCCAAACTTAACTGCACTGCGCATGCATGTGCCTCCTCGCTGATTTTTGGCCCATTTAACTGCCGAAACGGGCCTAGTTTTTCAGCCTCCAAAGGCTGCAGAGGCTTCCCTTGAGCCTCCTGGAGGGCAAAAAAAAGTCTCAAACAAGCCAAAAATCAGCTGGGAGGCGTATGCCTGTGCAATGCAGGTAAGGGGGGGTGTTGTCTGCACAGGGAGGCAGGGCGCGTTACATTGTGGGTGCTGGCATGCACACACTTTCAGCACACCGCAGCAGAAAGGTTCGCCATCACTGCCCTATATTAACCAGAGGACCCCTTGCATTGTCTGGCCATCCTCTGGGCTCCCCCAGGTGCCTGTGCTAAAAAGAAATCAAACCCCAGAGTGGAGTGTAGCAGTTTTGCTGGCGAACGGAAGCCCGTATAGTGCCTGTTTTTAACAGGTGAGTCAAGTCAGACTCTTCGGCTCAGGGTCCCCAAAGGATGCTGGGAAAATCTCACACCAAAGCCTGGACCAGAGATGCTACACTGGTCAAAAGGAAGATTGGTGGACTAATGGAAGGGAATTGAGAATTCCCCGGTCACAGACAACAAAAAGAAATTGGGAATCCCTGGCTATTAGCTGTCATAAACACACCCCGACTTTTTGTATTTATTTTTTCCTTTAGCAAAAGAAGCGGAAAGCACAGCCACAGGACAGCCGAGCTGGAGCCAAGAAGTACAAGGAATTCAAGTTCTGAAATGCCCTCCTTTCTTTTTTCCCTTGGCTTTTTCAAAAAAATACTTTCTCGGTCTCATCATCGCCTAACCCTAAAAATCTGCCCTCTGTGGTTTTTTTTTTTTTTTTTTGCTTCTTTGTGGTTGGAGTTCAGAAACGGATTGTTTTGTAAATAAAAGTCAGAGATTCTGGAGTTCTTGTTCTCTCCCCCTTTCTGAGTGGGTGTTCAAAGGAAAAACATTTCTCAGGAGGGTTTCTCAACCTGGTGAACCTAAGATGAGTGGGCTTCAACTCCCAGAATTCCTCAGCAAATGTGCTGGCTGGGGAATTCTGGGAGTTGAAATCCATCTCTTAAAGCAATGCTGGCTAGGGAATTCAGGGAAATGCAGTCCACCCATCTTAAAGCATGCTGACCGGGGGAATCCTGGGAGTTGAAGTCCATCTACCTTCCAGCATGCTGGCTGGAGAATTCTGGGAGTTGAAGTCCAGCTATCTTAACAATTGACCAGGTTGAGAAATACTAGTCTTGAATTAAGTACAACTCCAGCACAATTTCACGGGCAAATTCAAGAAATTTTCTTTGCCAAAAAAATCATTTACCATTGGCTTCAAGAATTTTCTCTCGTATTCACTTTAATCCCTAGGCCTGTTTCCCCAGACCTCCTTCGCTCTCACTGGCCTCAAATCCTGCTTATATTTTTCCAGATCATCTTGAGCATGCCCGTTAAGACATTTATTTTGGGGAGGGGGCCACTCCATTTCCTTATTCCCCTTTTCACAGCTGTCCTGGGGAATGCCGCAGAAAGAAAGGCCATCTGTTGGGATTAAACACAGGCTGGCTGATACATGCAGTCCCCTCCCTCCTCTGTAGTAGCCTCATGGATTGGGGAAGGGGACGCAGGCAGAAAATTGTCTTTTTCTCCCAACCTGTTGGGTCTCGTTTGCCAGAGAGCCAGCCAATATTTTTATTTATTTTTATTTGTTTATATATTTGATTTGTCAACTGCTTACAAGATAATAGGTATAAGTATAAACATGAGTAAGAATAAAGGAAATAGGTACGAATAAATGGGGACAATAGGAGAGGGACAATAGGCACGGTGGTGCACTTATGCACGCCCCTTACAGACCTCTTAGAAACGGGTATTCTCTCCTTTCCTCCCTTCCTTCCTCCCTTCCTTCCCCTTCCCTGTTCTCCTTCCTTCCCCCTTCTTTTATTTTTTTATTTTATTTATTTGATTTGTCAATTGCTTACAAGATAATAGGTATAAGTATAAACATGAGTAAGAATAAAGGAAATAGGTACGAATAAATGGGGACAATAGGAGAGGGACAATAGGCACGGTGGTGCACTTATGCACGCCCCTTACAGACCTCTTAGAAACGGGTATTCTCTCCTTTCCTCCCTTCCTTCCCCTTCCCTGTTCTCCTTCCTTCCCCCTTTCCTTCTTTTATTTTTTTATTTTATTTATTTGATTTGTCAGTTGCTTACAAGATAATAGGTATAAGTATAAACATGAGTAAGAATACAGGAAATAGATACGAATAAATGGGGACAATAGGACAGGGACAATAGGCACGGTGGTGCACTTATACATATGGTGCATAAGTGCATATTTATGCATATGGTGGACTGGCTAAGATGCTGGACTACACACCTGAGACCACAAATTATTGTCATTAACAAGTAGTCCTTGACTTCTAACTACAATTGAGTCCAACGTTTCCAGGGATAATTGAGCTGTTTGGTCAAGCAGGTTATGTCCTCTTTTACGACCTTCCTTGCCACAGTTAAAGTGAATTGCCACAGTTGATAAGTTGGTAACTTGGTTTGATGTCACTCATCCGAAGGTGACCTTGGAACGCAGCAACGGTCATAAGTATGAACCAGCTGGCAAGCATGTGAATTTTGTCACGTGATTGTGGGGATGCTACAAAACGGTCAAAACTCTCATTTTTTTCAGAGCCGTCGTAACTTTGAACAGTCACTAGATGAATAAATTGAGGACAAACTAAAAGGAAAAGGTTTCCCTGTCAGTCAGGTTAATCCCTGTTTCTTGCTCGAGGGAGCTAGCGTCCGAAGATAATATCTGTGGTCATTTGTCCAGCACAACTAAACACCCAAGTAAAGTCCAGGGGGAAAGCTGGATTTGCTTAGCAACCACATGCTTCGCTTAACAACTTCAGCGATTTGCTTCACTGTGGTGCACAAGAACCCCAAAATGGGACAAAACTCACTTAGCGACCGCCTCGCTTAGCAATCAAAATCCTTGTGCTGACTTGTCTCGTAAGCCGAGGAGCATAATTTGACTGCCTTAAATAGCTACGGAGATTTTCATTCCTCCAGGTCCTGGTTGTCCCAAAGGTGCTTTTTTTTTTTTTTTTTTGGCTAACAAGAGTCCACTGGACTTTCTGGTTTTTCTCTGAAGACGTTTCGCTTCTCATCAAATGAGAAGCGAAACCTCTCCAAGAAAAAAACAGAAAGTCCAGTGGACTCTTGGAAAAAAAACAAAAACGTCTTTGGGCACTGCCTTAACTGGGTTTTGAGCTGAAGGGGAGCCCCCACAACGACATCCACTGCACCCCATCTCTCTTTCTGCTCCCTTGCATGAGGCATAACACACACAACACACAAACACACACAGATGGCTTTCAGTCCAAAGCACAGGCTCTCCCAAGCTGTTCCTCCGAGCCTGTGGCTAATTTTTTGACAATGGCTGCTTTGTGCTCCCTGCGTCTCACAATTCTGGAAAATTGGGGAAGGGGGGGGGGGTGTAGGTTGCAGGATGGGAAGGATAGAATAATGGGGAGGGGGCGGGCAGAGGATTAAAAGAACAAAGAAAGAGTGTCTTCGGTTCCAGCCGGCCATTGGCAGGCTTTGAAGCCAGGGGGGCTCTGAAGATGTGGGGCAACTGGAAAGGGAGGTGGTAAAAAAAAGCCAGACGTTTCTCTCTTGAAAGATTTTCCCAGATGGGGAGAAGGGTGGGGTGGGGAAGAAGAAAGGACCAACCCATATCCCTCTAGGGCAGGGTTTCTCCCAGCAGCCTGGAGAAAACCCCTCTTGAAGACCCTCTCCAAGGTCTGCACAGGTTATCTTCAAGTTTAGAATAGAATAGGATTCTTTATTGCCCAAGTGGGATGGGACACACAAAGAATGTGTCTTGGTGTATTTGCTCTCAGTTTACATAAAGAAAAAATATATTTGTCAAGAATCAGAAGAGAAGACAAATAGAATAGAAATAGGAGAATAGAATAAAATTCTTTATTGGCCAAGTGTGATTGGACATACAAGGAATTTGTCTTCGATGCATAAGCTCTCAGTGTACATAAGAGAAAAAATAAATTATTCGTCAAGAATCATAAGAAAAGAGACAAGAGAAATAGAAGAGGAATAGAAGAGGAATAGAATTAGAATAGAATAGAATAGAATAGAATAGAATAGAATAGAATAGAATAGAATTATTTATTGGCCAAGTGTGATTGGACACACAAGGAATTTGTCTTGAGTGCATAAGCTCTCAGTGTACATAAGAGAAAAAATAAATTCATCAAGAATCAAGATACAACACTTAGACATAGTCATAGGCAATCAAATAATACATAGGTTACTAATACACAAATCAAAACATAGGATAACAAAACAATGTAAATTGTAAAGATACAAGCAACACGGTTATAGTCATAAATGGGAAGAGGTAGGTAATAGGAAGGATGAGAAGAATAATAGTAGTACAGTCTTCATAAATAAATTGACAGTGTTGAGGGAATTATTTGTTTAGCAGAGTGATGGCCTTTGGAGAAAAAGTCCCCTTGAGTCTCGTTGTTCTGGTGTGCAGGGCTCTATAGCGTCGTTTTGAGGGTGGGAGTTGAAACAGTTTATGTCCAGGATGTGAGGGGTCTGTAGATATTTTCACAGCCCCCTTTTTGACTCGTGCAGGATATACAGGTCCTCCATGGAAGGCAGGTGGGTAGTAATTGTGTTGTTTTTTTTCTGCACTCCCAATTACTCTCCGAAGTCTCTGTCTGTCTTGTTGGGTTGCAGAACCAAACCAGACAGTTCTAGGGATGCAGATGACAGACTCAATAACTCCTCTGTAGAACTGGATCAGCAGCTCCTTGGGCAACCATTCTTACAACTGTTTAGCGGCCGAAAATAAACTTATTCCGCAACACTAGAATAAACTTACAGCCGTTTTTCATACCGACAACTGTTGCCGCACCCCCGTGGACGTTAGGAAGTTTTACAACCAATTCCTATTTATGATGGTTGAAATGTCCCTGGAGAAGCTGGATTCACTTAACGGTGTTACTAATTTACAGATTAACAGTTGGAAGGGACCTTATAGGTCACCTAGTCCAACCCCCTGCCCAAGCAGAAGATCCCTACATCAGTTCACCTTGTGTATGTTTTTAAAAAATTCTAATTTTGAAAAAAAAAATTAGAATAAACCGGGAAAATGAATTTGGTTGCCTTTTGCTTCTCCCTGGACATGACTTGAGTTTATTTTAGTCACATTCAAAGCAACCAAATGCTTAGGAAGTCCTCAATATATGACCAGAATTGCCAGTGTTGGTTGTTAAATGAGTTTTAGATTGTTTCTTGCCATGGCTCTTCAGCCCAATCACTGCAGAGCTGTCTGGTGAATTCTGGGAATTGAAGTCCATCCCTCTTCAGTTGCTGAAGCTGAGAAACACTGACATGTCTTGTCATTAAATCATGGATAAGTTGTGCAAACAGCATTGTAAGGAAAAATAGTCTGCTGTCTCAGCACATAAAATCCGAGGAGGGAGAAGGAATTAAAATAAACTCGAGTCATGTCCAGGGACAAGCAAAAGGCAACCCAATTTCCAGTTTTTCCAGTTTATTATCATTTTGTTTTTCAAAATTAGAATTTAACAAAACCAACAAACACACACACACAAGATGAAATGGTGTAGTCCCCAACCTTTTTTGTACCAGGGACCAGTTTCACGCAGAAGCACTTTTTCAAGAACCGGCAAAATCAATTCTTCCCCAATAAGTAAAGGGCTTCTTAGCTTTAGCTAATATAAAATATATATTTTAATCACGATTATTCATTCTTTGCGGCCCGGTACAAAATGATCCACGGATGGGTACCGGTCCGGGGCCCGGTGGTTGGAGACCCCTGGAGTAGGGATCTCCTGCTTGGGTGGGGTTCGGACTAGATGACCTACAAGGTCCCTTCCAACTCTGTTCATCTGTAAAGGTGTCAAAAAGTCCTCTGGTGGAATTCCTGCTGGATGCGAGAACTTTTAAAAAGAGCCAAATCCTGCTGGGATTACCAAATTTGGAGACCTCTGCTCCATAAAAGATCCAGGGGCCGTTGCTGGGCAGGACTGGATTCGAAAACCAGAGCAAACCCTTTTCATGGCAATCGACCTTCCCTCCTCCTCCCTCCCTCCACTCCTTCCCCAGACCTCTGAATCAAAAATCACCCCGTGTTGCCCCATCCACACCACCGGAGTAGCTAGCTGGATCGGGGCAAGTAGCTTTTGACCTACGAAGATCTCTCCCCCCCCCCACACACACACACACCCCAACCACCACCACATCATCCCTAGACCCGGGCTGGTTTTCCCCAGGTTGCGGCACAGGGGTGAGACAAGGCTCGGCTGGCGGACCTCGCGGGAACCCTTGCAAGGGCGCCTTCCCCCAAGCCTTTGTGCCAGCCCGACACGCGTCTCGGGAAAGGGGGAACGGGCGCTTCTGATGGAGGCCGGCCTTCTTCTTCTTCTTCTTCCTCCTCCTCCTCCTCCTCTCCCCGCCCCTTCTTCCCCCCCCCCCCCCTCCCCACCAGCCCCCTCCCCAGCCATCTCTGCCGCCGGCCGCTCGTGGCTGCGCTGCGCTTGGACCAGTTCCTCCCTTGGACCAGCCGACCCCCAATCCCATCGCGATCCTCGCTTCTTCTCCTCCCTCCTCCTTCACAGCATCCCCTCCCCTGCTTTCCCCGGACGGCTGGCCTACCTCTTAACGGGGAGGGGGTCCCCCGATCGCCCCCCCCCCCTTCCAAGCGGGCGCCGCAGTGGAGCAAGCTGGGCAGGTGGGTGGCACAACCAGCTCGGTAAAATGCGTGGGTGGCGAGAAGGGCGCTGAGCATCCTTGCCCCGCCGGGGTGGGGTGGGTTGGGGTGGGTTGGGGGTTTTTTTTTGCTGGAATTGAGGGTGGGGGTCATCGCTTCCCTCCCTCCCTCCCTGCTTCCCCCAGGGAGGGGGGGTTTCTGCCTCTTTTTAGGGCAAGGGGTTCCTGGGAATGAGGGCTGGCTGTGGAAGCCTTGCGGAGAGGGGTCTCGGAAGGTGGGGGTCTCAATCTGGATCCAATTAAAGGGGTGCCTGGTCTTGGGGGTGGAGGGGAAACTGGGGAGGGAGGAGGGGAGGAGAAAGGAGCTTGCGCCCCCCTCCCTCCCTCCTCCCCACCAGCCTCCTGCGGATCCCCTCCCCGAATCTTGGGGCTCTCCCACCCACCCAGGGTGGATTTCTTCAAGCTCGCCTTGATCCCTGCAGCGGATCTTGCAGGCCTGCGGAGGAGGAGAAGCGGATCCGATCGGGAGAAAAATGGGGTGTGTGTGGGGGGGAGATCGAGGCTGAAGCTGCACAAACCGGTAACTTTAAACTCGAACCCCCTTTCTTGCCCTCTCCTCCCCCCACCCACCCACAAGGGAGGAAAGCTGGAGGAAAGCTGGCAGCCCGTCTTGTGACCACTTGGGGGCTCCTTTCCCAGGGCTTCTGGACCCCTCCCCGAGCCCCATCATCCACAGCCGGGCAGGTGGGGGAGAGAGAGGGGGGATTAACCTTTGCAGATGTGGGGCAGGGAGAGTTGGCCTCTGGGGGTCCCTTAAGGAGGAAGGAGAGAGAGAGAGAGAGCGCGAGTCAAAGACCCCTCAGAGAAGCTGGGAAGGGGCTCCTGGACCTCTGAACCCCCCAATTTGTTTGCAGGGAAAGTCCAATTGTGTGTGTGGACATGTGTGTGTGTGTGCACGTATGTAGAGTGTGTCTGCGAGAATCGGGCCAGTTCCCCCTACACAGGTAGTCCTCGACTTTATGACCAGAATTGGAGTTTGACATTCCTGCTGTTAAGCGAGACGTTGGTTCAGTGAGTTTTTGGCCCCGGTTTCACCCCCTTTTCTTGCCACCATTGTTAAGTGAATCGCAGTCGATAAGTTCATGACACGGTTTTAAGTGAATTTGCCTTCCCCGCTTGGCTTGGCTGGTCAGGAGGTCACAAAACGAGGATGCTGCAGCCGTCATAAATATGAGCCAGTTGCCAAACATCTGAATTTTTGATCACGCGACCATGTGGGGGGGAATGCTGCGACGGTCGTAAGTGTGAAAAACGGATTATACATGCCTTTTTTTCCCCTAGTGCTGTCGTAACTTGGAACGGTCATTAAATGAATGGTCATATGTCGAGGACTGCCTGTGTTTCCATTTTAGGAGGAAAAGGACCAACCTCAAAAGGGAAGGATTGGCTGATTGTCGTCCACCTTGTGCGTCCTTCCTTCCTTCCTTCGCAGCTCAGGTGACCTGATTGCTGTTCATTATTTTCCTCTAAAAACCCTGGCGCTGGCCACTAAAGAGGGGTGGGGAGGGAAAAAAAAACACTCTGCAGATGCTCAGAGGCCAGGGCAGGCTTCAAACCAGCGAGATGCAACGTTGTGCCGGAGCCTGGCTTTGGTTTCCGGGACCCCTTAACCTCAGATCATGACATCACCAAGGTCACCTCTCTGGGTGTGTGTTGTTTGAAGGGACACAACAGCTGAGTGTGATTTGTGCCCGGCCAGGTGTGAGGGTGTCAAAATTCTTGGCAACAGGGTTTGAGAAAGAGACACCCAAGTTGCGGAGCGGAGTGGAGCCTGTATCCGGTGCCAGTGAGTTATATTTAAAAAAAGTTGTGCAAGGAATTACACGAAGGTGCAGTTGGGATCATGTGCGCGCGCGCGTGTGTGTGTGTGTGTGTGTTGCGTTGGGCTCAACTGCTCTTTCCTGAATTGTTGGGGAGTTGTGTTTCTTTCCCCTTGGCCTTTTTCCGGCTTTTGGGGGTTTCTTTTGTGTTCTTGAGGACTAGAATGTCGCCTAGTCCTTAAAAAGCCTTTCAGCAGAAACAGGGCCAGTTCAGGGAGGCAGGAAAGCAACTCAGAGGGTGGCTTGTAGAAGAGGAAGGGGGAAGAGAAGGGGATCGGGGCCCGTGCAAGGTTTTGGGGGTGGGGCAAGTGGGGGCAGGTTCGCCCCTTTTGTCCTTCTTCTGGGTTCCAATTCTCCTTCCTGGGGGCTGAGGATCCGTTTTCTGAATTAAATCTGAGAGAGCAGAGAGAGATGTGGGGGATTCTGGAAGACCCGCCTTTCTATTTCCCTTTCCTTTCTCCCCCCTTCTTTTCTCCCTCCCTCCCTCCCTTCCCCCTCATTCCTCCTTCTGTCCTTCCTTCCATTTCTTCCTTCCTTCTTTCCTTATCGTGCTTTCTTCCTTTCTCTCTTGATTTCCTTTCTTTCTTCATCCTCCCTCCCTCCATCTTCCTTCCTCCCTCCCTCCCTTCCCTGCCTTGCCCCTTTCTTTCTTCCCTTTCTTTCTTTCTTTCTTCATCCTCCCTCCTTTCCATCTTCCTTCCTTCC
>BLBF01000081.1:4995179-5014772 GCA_015471245.1 Laticauda colubrina
CCTTCCCTTCCCTTCCCGCTTTCTCTTCCCTTCCCCTTCCCTCCCTGTCTCTCTCTTTCTCTCTCTCTCTCTCCCCCCCCCACCAACCCATCTCACAGGGCTGTTGTTGTCGGGAAAATAGGAGGAGAAAGGTAAGTTCGCCTTCAGTTATGAGATCTGCTGAGACCGACGGGTGTTGAAGTCCCCCAAAATCTTGACCGTCCCAAACTGAAGGAAAGTTGTTGTTTTTAGACATCTTTTCTCCTTTTCCTGCTTTCTGGAGGTGTGTGGTGGTCCTGCTCGTTGCGCACAATGGGAATTGTAGTACTACTACACACCTGGTTGCGCTGCTCGGTGCACTTCACCTGTGTGAGAAGCGACACACTTCGCTGCTCTTGAGCTGAATTGCCATGGTGAAACGAGGTCACCTACCCTGAAGCTTTTCTCAGTTTAATCATCGAGGGTAACTGGAGCTGCAATAACCGGGCCCAGTGGCTGGCAGGCAATTGATACCCCTTAGGATTAGGCAAGGAGCCAGTCCTCATTGATTTCACCAGAAAGGGCTAAAGTGCAGGCGTCAGCTGACCTGTCGGGATGGCTGGAAGTTGGCTTGTTACCTCTGACGAGGCTTCCCTGTGACCATTTCTTTTGAACTCTTGGGAAAATAGGCGTTTTAATCCTAACCTCAACCCTGCGAAGTAGGCCTGCTATTCTTGGTTTTTAACCTCCTCCTAGGATTAGAATAGGCAGAATACCAAGAAACAGAACAACAGAGTTAGAAGGGACCTTGTAGGTCATCTAGTCCAACCCCCCCCACCCAAGTAGGAGACCCTACCCCATTTCTGACAGGTGGCAGTCCAGTCTTTTCTTGAAAGCTTCCAGGGATGAAGCTCCCACAACTTCCGAGAGCAACTTCTGTTCCATTGGTTGATTGTCCTCACTGGCACAAAATTTCTCCTTATTTCCAGGTTGAATCTCTCCTTGTTCAGTTTCCATCCATTCTTCCTTGTCTGGCCTTCAGGTGCCTTGGAAAATAGTTTGACCCCCTTTCCTCCTCTCTGGGGCAGCCCCTCAAATATTGAAAGATGTTATCCTATCTCTCCTGGTCCTTTTCTTCCCTAGACCAGCCTTGCCCAGTTCCTGCAACCATCCATCATATGTTTCAGCCTCCAGTCCCCTAATCCTCTTGGTTGCTCTTCTCTGTATTTTTTCTAGAGTCTCAACATCTTTTGTATGGTGTGGCAATCAAAACTGGATGCAGTATTCTAGGTTTACTAAGGCTTTATAGAATGGTATTAGTACCTCTCTTGATCTTGATTGTATCCCTCTGTTAATGCATTTTAGGATGAAGTGAAATGTTTGTTAAGGGAGTTTTGCCCCGTTTTACCACCTTTCTTACAACTGTTGTTATGTGAATCACCGCAGTTAATAGTAATCCTGTTGTTAAATGAATCTGGCTTCCCCACTGATTTTCCTTGTCAGAAGGTCGCAAAAAAGGATCGTGTGACATTGCAACCGTCATAAATACGAGTCCATTGCTAAGCGTTTGAATTTGGATCACGTGACTATAAGGATGCTCATAAGATGGATGTAAGTGTGAAAACTGGTCCAAAGTCGCTTTTTTTCCAGTGCCGTTGTATCTTTGAATGGTTTGCTAGATGAACTGTTGTAAGTCGAGGACTACCCGTGTATATATTTTGACATAAAACGATTAGGTGGGATCCCGAGAGACACAGGGCGTGGCATAAAAATAACAAAGTCACAAAATTAGATAAATTCCCTTTAATATCTCCAACTTGGCCCCCAATGTCCAGTTATCCTCGGCTGGAGATCAAACTCTTTCAAAAACAGTCTACAAAGGGGAAAAATGCAGTCCAAACCCAGAGTACAGATAAAGTAGAAATAAAAAAACCTAACACACACCACACAGAAGTAAATTAACACGACAGGCCTAACACGGACAGGCCAGGATAATAAATTTCAGACTTCCAAAAGATAATGCAGCACCCACAGTTTGAAGGATGCCAAAACCCAGAGAAGCCTCAACAAAGCATGCATGCTTTGCTTCCGACAAGGTGCTGTGTGCAAATGCCCTTCTTAGATCCTGTTGTCCCTGCTGCAACTAATGAAGGGGATCAGGGCCCTTTTCTCTCCCGTTAGCCACATTGCTCCCTTCTCCGTTCCTCCCTGCGTGCCCTAGGATGAAGAGGGGGTGGGGCTTGGTCTTCCTCTGAATGTCCAGTCGGACTGTCCCCTTCCTCCGTTTCTTCCACAGCCACCGGAGCCACACTCCCACTCCTAGTCAGTTGCTCAATCTCCCCCTCAGAATCAGACTCCAACAAGGGCATGACAAGGGGATTGTTATGAAGGCAACGCGGGATTGGCACGCCAACTCACCTGTTTGGAAACGGCACTGCTATGCCGATACAGACAGGCTTTGTGTAAAGATACGAAAGGTGAGAAATAAGAGCCGGAGTATTAAAAAGAATCCATTGAAAGCAAATTAGTTTTTCCCTCTCCTTAGTAGAAAAGGCGCATAAACCACCATCTGTGTGTCTTTCCCCCATTCCTGGGATCAGAAGCACATTTTTTGACAAAGAAATTTCCCCGTTTTACTGAATTACAACGGAGATGTTGAGACTCTAGTAAGATTGCAGAGAAGAGCAACTAGGATGATGAGGGGACTGGAGGTTCAAACATAGGATGAATGGTTGCAGGAACTGGGCCTGGCTGGTCTAGGGAAGAAGAGAAGGACCAGGCAGGGGAGGCAGGAGAGCATCTTCCAATATTTGAGGGGCGGCCCCAGAGAGGAGGAAGGGGGTCAAGTTATTTTCCAAAGCACCCAAAGGCCAGAAAAGGAATAATGGATGGAAACTGATCAGGGAGAGGTTCAACCTGGAAATAAGGAGGAATTTTCTACTAATGGAACAGAAGTTGCCTTTGGAAATTGTAGGAACTCTGTTAATCTAGAATCTGGTGACTGGCCCAAAATCACCCAGCCAACTTTTCTCAGAATAGGGGAAATAAGTATCTTCTCCAGAAAATGTCCCTCTTTGCAAGATGGATCAAAGTTTTGAGAGGAAGGAATAGAATAGAATTAGAATAGAATAGAATAAGGAATAGAATAGGATAGGATAGGATAGAATAGAATAAGGAATAGAATAGAATAGAATAAGGAACAGAATAGAATAGAATAAGGAACAGAATAGAATAGAATAGAATAGAATAGAATAGAATAGAATAGAATAGAATAGAATAGGTTTATTGGCCAAGTGTGATTGGACACACTAGGAATTTGTCTTGGTGCAGATGCTCTCAGTGTACATACAAGAAAAGATACATTTGTCAAGAATCATAAGGTGCAACACTTAATCATAGTCATAGGTTACAATAAGCAATCAAATCATACTAGGAAACAGTCAATATGGATCATAAGGATACAAGCGACAAAGTTACAGTCATACAGTCACAAGTGGGACGGGATGGTTGATAAGGAGTAATGACAAGATTTAACAGTAATAGTTGTGCAGACTTTGCAATAGCTGAACAGTGTTGAGGGAATTATTTGTTTAGGGGGAGTGATCCTTTTGGCCTTTCATATTTTGGGGGAATGGGAGCTGCAAACTCTCCGAAGAGCTTGAACCTTTGGTCTTTTTCGGAACAGCGTGTTGAGCCAACAGCTTTTGCAGAATGCAGCTCCATGTTAAGCTAGGATATCGCGTAACTTCCTTGAGTTTGTCAGTTGATCCTGTTTGCGGTGTTAATTTCTAATACTGTACATGAGCATATCAGGCACTGGAGCCTACCAAGGACACGCTATGCCCCATATGATGAGTTGAAAGTTTGTTTGTTTTTTCCTCTTCTTTTATAAATTTAGACAGCCACCGGTCTAGATGCGTGATCCTGGGCATCTCCCCGTTGAAAAGAGCATTTTTAAAAAATCAAGTTTAAAGCAACAGAGATAACACAAAATAACGTGGCAGCCAAGAATGATTATGATCGTTACTTATTATGTGGGTTAGAGGCAGAATTCAATTGCAATGCTCAGGAGCATCTTGAAAGAGCTGCCTCGACCTTTCAAATTCCAGATGTGCGTCCCTTACAGTGGTTTTTTTGGCAAGTTCTGCTTCCCCAATTGAAGTGCTTCTGTCGGTTGAATTAAATAATGCGAAACCTGTTTCCCAGGGGAGGAATAAAAGCAAGTTTTGTTTTGCTGTAAGATTGTAAGAAGAAGACAGATCTCTACACCTGATCTCTTTTTGTGATTGAAGGAAAGTGATTTTTTTTTCCCCAGGATGTTTCTGGTTTCATCTGTGTTTGGGGGTAGAGAGAGAGAAAGACTTAAAAAGCTGACCGAAAAAATTGACTGAAATGTTGACTGAAAAAAATGTTGGATTTTCCTTCTGCAGAATAATAAGGGAGTCCATTTAAAGCCAAGAATGGCCGGCTTTTGATTTGAAGGCTCCTGATTTGTCAGAAAAAGGAAAACTACGGTTTTGTGGTTTCATTCTTTTACTTAAGCGAGAGCGAAAGACATTCTCAAGGAGAGAAGCAAGCTAGAACCAAGGAGAGCTGTCCTGACGGTGAGAATAATTAACTCGTGGAACAGAAGTTGGGAATGCTCCATCAATGGAGGTTTTTAAAAGATTGGACAGCCATTGGTCTGAAATGGTGTAGGATCTCCTGTTTGAGCAAAGAGTTGGACTAGAAGATCTCTGAGATCCCTTCCAACTCTATTCTTATGTTGAATTCCAATGGCCAAAGGACTAGGGAGTGTGTGTATGACTTGATAGCAGACTTTCCATATTTGAGGGGTTGCCACAAAGAATCTCTTCTCAACCTCTTCTCCAAAGCCCCAGAAGGCAGGATAAGAAACAACGGATGGAAACTAATCAAGGAGAGAAGCAACCTGGAATTAAGGAGAAATTTCCTGACAGTGAGAACGATTAAATCAGTGGAATGGCTTCCTTTCAGAGGTTGAGGGTGCTCCATCACTGGAGGTTTTTAAGAAGAGATTGGACAGCCACTTGTCTGGACTGGTATAGGACTCCTGCTAGAGCAGGGGGTTGGACTACAAGACCTCCAAGAGCCCTTCCAGCTCTCTTCTGTTATTCCATTATATCTTGTTACAATCTCTATAAGGCCTAACAGTAAATGCAGAGTTCTGTTTTGCATTTTGGAGCGAAGCTTCCTGGCTCAATCGTGACCGAGGACTTCCGGCACACCCAAATTGACCGCCGATTGTTTTTGCTTCCCGACAGGTTCTCCGTTGACATGTCAGGCCTGGTCTATCTGCTGCGGAACCTGAAAACATCCGACTACCTTCGCCTGCCCTGTAGATTCCCATGAGGGCAGGACTCGTGCTCGCCACGCGCTTGGATCAAGGCCCCCAGTATGGCCTGCTCTTGTCTGAATTTTCCCAGCAGCCTCAAGGGGATGTCTCGGAAGAAGACGCTCCTTCTCTTCCTGCTGGCCTTTAGCACCGGCACTCTGGTCCTGCGCCAGAGTGCCCACTTCAGCTGGTAAGTTTCCGAGGAGGGGTCTCCAGCGAGGTTGGAATAAGGGGGCGATGGGCCCAGGCCAGGGGCTTGTCAAGAAGGAGGAAAGTTGCAGGTTGAGGGAGCTAGCATCCCTGAAAAAGGATAGAGCCAACCCGTAAGCGTGGCTGGGTGGAAGTTGACCCCTTGTTTTGGAAGAAGCAGCGGGAGGAAGTGATAAGAGACATTCTCATTAAGATTAGATGAACAGAGTTGGAAGAGACCTTGTAGGTCATCTAGTCCAACCCCTGGCCCAAGCAGGAGACCCTACTACACCTCAGATGAAGGCTCTGCGTCAGAGGCAGCGATGGGGCCAGGGCAAGCTGGCAGTCATCAGCTGCCTTCAGGCTCGGACAGCAATGAGGCGGGGGAGTTTCTGGAGCCGGTTCCCAGCGTGTGCACGCACAGAGCTGCCAGAAGGAAAGAACAATTACGAATTCAGGGTCGACGTGGGAGTAAGGCCACAGGTGGACGGTGAATGGCCCCTCCCGTAGGGATTAAAAGAGGAGCAAAAAGGGAGAGGGCTTTTGCAGGAAACAGTTTGTTTGTTCCATCATTGTGAAGATCTGTCTGTGCATCCTAGAGACTCTATGCTAAGCCCTTCCTTGTCAGCACTGTGTTTGGAAATATTTACTGGGCAGCTTTCCAAGATAGCTAAGGTTTGAGCTTCTAATTATACCCTTGAAAGACTGTTTACCAGGCCTTTGGCTGAATGTGAAGGTAAGAAATTCACATTTGTTTTATAAAAGGTATTTCGTCAAGACAAAGAGTATTTTTTGGGGAAGCCTAGGTCAGAATAAATGGGGCCGGATAGTTTGTGGTTCAACACTAGCTAGGCAGAATTGTGGTGCCAGAGAAAAGAGGTAGGGTGTGGCAGTGAGTACCCCTAGATACCTTGTTTTTCCTTCTGGTAGGTTCCCAAAGTATCCTCCCTTCAGCTGCATGCCCTGGGTCTCCCTGCCCCCGAAGCACACCGCCGTGGCCTTTCTGAAGACCCACAAAACTGCCAGCACCACGGTGCAGAACCTGCTCTTCCGCTTTGCCGAGCGCCACAACGTGACGGTGGCCCTGCCCCACCACGCCTGCGACCACCAGTTTTGCTACCCCCACAACTTCTCGGCCCGCTTCGTCCATCCATACACCCTCCCGCCCCGCCTCATTGCCAGCCATCTGCGCTTCAACCACGAGGAGCTGCGCCACCTCATGCCCAACGACACTGTCTACATCACCATCTTGCGCGAGCCAGTGGCCATGTTTGAATCCCTGTTCAGCTACTACAATCAGTACTGCCCGGCATTCCGGCGAGTACCCAATGGATCCATGGAGACCTTCCTGGACAATCCATCCCAGTACTATCGGTCCCATGAGAAGTATGCCATGTATGCGCACAACACCTTGGTGTACGACCTGGGGGGAGACCCCGAGCACAGCCCCGAGGACTCCGCCTACCTCCCCAAGTTTATCCGTCAAATAGAAGGGATTTTCTCCCTGGTGATGTTGGCTGAGTATTTTGATGAATCCTTGGTCCTTCTCCGCCATCTTCTGGCCTGGGACCTGGAGGACATTCTCTACGTCAAGTTGAACATGCGCAGCTTGGAGTCCAAGCTCAACATCACCTCGGCCCGCGTGGCTGCCCAGATCCGTGCCTGGAATGCCTTGGACGCTGGACTCTACGACCACTTCAATGCCACCTTCTGGAGGAAGCTGAGCAAGATGGACCATGGTTGCCTCCAGAAAGAGATCCAGGCCCTTCACCTGGCCTGCGAGCGCCTGGCACGCCACTGTTTTCGCGGCCAGCCCCAGCTGCGCCCGGCCATGCAGATTAAGAACAAGGATCTCCGGCCATGGCAGCCCAGTGCCAAGGTGGACATCGTGGGCTACGACCTACCGGGATCGGGGCCCCACTCAGACGAGCAGTGTCTCAAACTGGTCATGCCTGAGGTGCAGTATTCCCGTTATTTGCTGCGGAAGCAGAGCCTCAAAAACCGCCGCTGGGCCGTTCCCCATCGGCCCCTCTCGCCCCGAGGACTCCTACCGCCACCTCCGCACCCGGCCATCAAAGCTTCCTGAGCAGGAGGATGGGCGGGGGTGTGGGGGGGGGGGTTCAGGAGGCCACTGGGTTAAAAAGCTGTGCAGGCCGGACAGCTGTTGGAGTTCTCTTGTCAATCAAGCTGTGTTTATTTCTTTTTTGTTCTTTTTTCTTTTTTCCCTACTGGGTCTCTAGGAATATTTTTTTTTGACCCGGTTTTATCCACTTAAGAACTCAGGACTGAAGCATCTAGGCGAGCAGGACTCTCCTCTTAGATGCCCCAAAGGAGCTGGATATAAATCGTGGCCCATTTTCAGCAGTCAGGACTTGGAAAGGATGAATGGGTTGTGCGGATTGGCTTGCTTCTTTTCTTCCTTCCTGCTTGACTTCTTCTTTTTTCTCCTCCCTCCCTTCCTTCCCTCCCTTTCTTCCTTTTCTCCTTCCTTCCCTTCTTTTCCTCCTTCCCTTCTCTTCCTTTCCTCCCTTTCTTCCCTTTTTCATTTTCATTTCTTTCCCTTCCTTCCTTTCCCTTCCTTTCTTTTCCTTTTTTCCTCTTCCTCTCTTCTCTTTTCCTTCCTCTTGTCCTCTTTTTCTACTTCCTCCCTCCCCCCTTCCTTTTTCTCCTTCTTTCCTTCCTTCCCTCTCTTTTTCCTTTTCTCCTTCCTTCCCTTCTCTTCCCTTCCTTTCCTCCCTTCCCTTCCCCTTTTCTTCCCTTTTTCATTTTCATTTCTTTCCCTCTTCTTTCCCTTCCCTTCCTTTCTTTTTCTCCTTTTTTTCCTTTTCCTCTCCTCTCCTTTCCTTCCTCTTGTTTCTTTCCATGAACCAGAACAAATTTGGGGCGGTTTCCTGTCGGGGAATATTCGGGGCTGGTCTTCCCAACCTCCGCTTCTTCCAGTCTTCCCATATTTTTTCAGTGCGCCGTTTTTGTCTTTCCTTCGTTTTCTACGAACGTCTGACTATTATTATTTTTTGAGGGGGAGGTGATAGATGAAGGAGAAATATCTTCTATTCTGCTGCTCTAATGTTCTGCTTTCCCCTCTTTTAAAAGAAATTCCCTTCTGATTTTAGGTAACGATAATTAAACAGGTCACCCTCCTGTTCGGCCTCGCCACGTGGCAGGCACTACTCTGTTTATTTTATTCATAGATTTATTGCACATTTGTTCCACTTTCCTCCAAAGACCTGAGATATCTGCATAGACATACACCTTCTGCTTCATCCTCATAACAACCCTGTGAGGTAGGCTGGACCAGAACCAAAGTTGTGCTGGGATTTGAATGTGTGCATTCTGCCCACTTTCTCCCTTCCTAGCTCAATGCTTTTAATCCTTTAAATAGCACTAAACGGCTTTCCTAGTGAAAGGTGGGGGGAAAAAAACCCCACAACTTTTTAAAATGGGAAATGAAGGTTGTATAAAGAGAGGTTGTAACGTGCGCCATGCCCATTTTGGTGTGTTTTTTAAACTGTTATTTAAAAGGTGGAAAAAGGTTTTAAGCAGGATATCCAAAAAGCACAATATTCCTCTATTCCAGTAAAATTCAGCCAGTCCTTTATAGAAGAAGAACAATGGATTGTTAACGGTTGAAACGGTCTGTTTGGAAGAATCTTTATTTTTTATTTTTTGCCTCTTTAACGAGCTATAGTTATAACGGTTCGTTAAGTGACCAAAGTTACGACGGCACTAAAAAAAAAGGGATTTTTCACAGTTATGACTTTTCTAATAATCACGTGGTCCAAATTCAGATGCCCGGCAACTGCTTCGTATTTATGACGGTTACAGCGTCCCCATGGTTGGGGTGGGTTCCACTTGATTCCTTTTTGCGACCTTCTGACAAGCAAAGCCAATGGGGGAAACTAGGTTTCACTTAACAACCGTGTGGCTAACTTATTCAACTGCAGTGATTCCATTTGACAGCTGAGGCAAGAAAGGTATTAAAATGGGGGTAAAAATCACTTGACAACCATCTCATTTAGCAACCAAAATGTTGGGCCCAATAGTGGTCCTAAGTCGAGGATGGGACTGTATTTTTTTTTGTATTACAGCAGTTCTCAAGGTGTGGTCTGGGAGCCCCTGAGACTTTTTTAGGGGCTCCGTGAAATCAAATATTTTTAAATTTCTCAGTTTTACATTTCCGATCGAGGGATATATTCTTAACTATCTATAGATATTACCAGCACGGTCATTTTTAAGAATGCAAAGGGATCCAGAGAAACACTGCTAAATTATATACAAGTAGTCCATGACTTAACAATTGTTGGTTTAGCGACAGTTCAAAGTTAAAACCGGACAGAAAAGAAGCAACTTGCAACCGGTTCTCACACTTACGATCGTTGCAACATCCCCATGTGGTTAAAATTCAGGTGCATGGCTGACTTTTGATAAGCATATTCAATGGGGGGAAGCAAGGTTCGCTTAATGACTGCATGGTTCACTTAACGGCAGTGATTCACTTAACAACAGCAGCAAAAGGGTCATAAAAATTGGATGCGGCTCTCTTAACTGCCTTGCTTAAGCAGTGAAAATTCTGGACCAACTGTGGCCATAGTCGAGGTGTACCTGTATGTGAGAACAATACTCTGACCCATAGTTTCTACCTGAGCTCCTCTCCTGAATTTCTCACCTTCTGTCCTTCCGTTTGGGTTGACCCTGTCCCTTATTGTGATGACCCAAAGGGGCATGGCACAAAGGCAACACAGTTAAATAAGCAAGAAGAGTCCCCTTAATTATCTCCAACTTTGCCCCCACTGTCCAGATTATCTTCTGCTGGAGAGAAACTCTCCCAGTAACAGCCTTTAAATGGAGAAAATGGAGAAAAACAAAGTACATACAAACTGTAACTAAAAATCCACACAAACCAAACTGCAGTAATTAATTGGACAGGGCAGGAGAAAGACACAGGGCAGCAAAACACACAGCTGGAAAGATGCCAGGTACACAGATAAGCCTCCACGATACCAGATAATTCACCATTTGCTTCCAACAGTTTCCTGTGTGCAACTTCCCTTTTTAAACACTGGGTTCCCAGCTGCAGTTAATGAAGGGAATCAGGGCCCTTTCCTCCCCCATAAGCCATGCAACTCACGTTGCTCCCTTCTCCATTCCTCCCTGTGTGCCCTAGGATGAAGAGGGGCTGGGCCTGGGTCTTCCTCTGAACTCCCTCATTCTACCTCTTCCCTGCTCTGCCCAGCTGGACTTTGCCCTCCCCCAGTTTCTTCCAACGGAGCCACACTCCCACTCCCTGTCAGCTGCTCAGCCTCCCTCTCTGAATCAGATACCGACCCAGGCATAATACTTATAATGTCTCTTCTGCCCTGCTAACTAATCTTCCAGGCCTCATAGGCAGTACTCTACTGTTACAGAGTCATGAATCAAATGGGCACAGTGAGACTTTTAAGTTTTAATGAGAAATACAAATCAGGCTGTCAGGAACAGATCGTTCAGAGGATCGTTCATTGGTCCAACAATGTTTAATTGCTGTCCTCTTTTTATCAAGGGCATTTTAGGTGACCTGTGATGAGAAATGCTAGAACAGAAAAAAGACAATCCTGCAAATGATCTTATTTGCTCCCCCCCCTCCCCCCAAGAAAATAAATCCAGAGCTTGTTCTTCCTGGCCTCATCTGTGTTCAATTCCTCCAGCGTCTTTTGCGTATAAAACCAGTTGGGTTGGCCCAGTTACAGAGGTGTAAGTCCAGAGAAGGAACAAGCAGTTTTATATGGCAATTCTGTAGATAGCAGGACTTACATCTGTCAGCCTAGGTGTTGGCTTGAAGAGAACGGATGTAAGCCAAAGGCTTGGGAAGAGAATTAGCCAGAGGTCCCCAACATGTCTGGCGAGAGAGATGATTTATTGTGAGTGGCGGGTTAGTCTTTGTGCAGGCTGTACTGAGTCTTTTTGGGAAGCGCAGACACGGCATATGTTGCAAAGGTTGAAGGCTGCTCCAGCCATCAATGGCTGCAATAAATCATATTGGCTGCATTTCATTGAAATGAGGTTGCATTTAGTTGCTTCGTCTCCAGACATTTTTCAGAGGGTGTTTTGGTTCCCATGATCTGGGGGTGCCATATAAGCCAGTCAGCCCTTCAGAAGCACCAGGATGGCCATTTTTGGAAGCAGGAGGAGATGAAGTTAGCCAGAACTAATGTACTTACTGTATGTCTTTTTGTCCAGTTCTAAAAAGTTGGACTTTTTGGTGCAGTTGCCAACCTCAGCCAACAGAGGGCGGTGCTTTACTTTGCTCTCTTCTCTTTTTCTAAGTTCAAAGCTTCTCAAACAGAACTGTGAAAAGTACTGACCTCTAGTGGATTAGGTTGGGAAGCGCAGCTGAAAAGCCAACAAAGGAATAGAGGTCGACCTTGACGTACAACAGTTTGTTTAGTGACCATTCACAGTTACAACAGCACTGGAAGAAGCGACTTATAACCGATTTTTAAACAGTTATGACCTCTGCAGCATCCCCATGATCACATGATCAAATTTCAGACACTTAGCATCCTGGTTCATATTTATAACCGTGGCTGTGTCCCAAAATCAAGTGATTTTCCTCTTTTGCAACCTTCTGACAAGCAAAGTCAATGGGGAAGCCAGATTCACTTAGCAATCAGGTTACGAACTTATCAACTGCAGCAATTCACTTGGCTGTGGCAAGAAAGGTCGTAAAATGGGGCAAAACTGACTTAACAGATGTCTCACTTAACAACAAAAATGTTGGGCTTAATTGTGGTCATAGGTTAAGAACTACTTTTACTGGACAAAATAGAGGAGAGCAATTTGAAGCCTCCTGATGGATGATCCAGTTACTGAGTAGCCTTTTATCGACTGACTTTTGAGTTATTTCTAGTGGAATGAATGATGAGATGTGGCATGAATGCATTTTTACTTCCTGACTCCTTTAACAAGAGATGCTGAGGATCAAAATAAATCTTATTAAAGCATGCCTTTGGATCTTTTTCCCAAAAAGATTGATAGATTTCAGATTTGTTCCCTTCCTTTTTAAAAAGAACTTTAAAACTGTTTCTCCAATGATATGCTGCAGATGTGTTGTTGTTTCCAGGATTTCATGCCTAAGCATTCAATTCCGCTGTTTTTCAATCAGGATCTGGCAATCATCTATTTATAAAACATTTGAAAATAAAAGTGATATTCTTGGGATTTTCTTGGCTAAATACCAATATACGCCAGAAGCAATGAGTCCTTTTCATTCAAAGATTGTTGAACAAATAGTATTTTACATTGATGTATTTGGTAGACCAGATTGTACAGTTAATACATTTCCTTTTAGAATAGAATAAAATATTCTTGATTGGTCAAATGTGATAGGACACACAAGGAATTTCACTCCGGTGCATAAACTCTGTGTACATACAAACAACAGAGTAATAAATCAGAAGATACCATCATAAATCATAAGATACAAGCATTAGGGTGATAAATCATGAGATACCAATAGGAGAAAGTAAAAGGAAAGATGAGAAGGATAATAGTAATACAGCCCTACTACACTACTAAGATAGTGCAGTGGGAATTAGGTGCTCAGCAGAGTGATGGCAAGAGGGAAAAAATTGTCCCTGTGTCTAGTGTTTTATGTCTGCTGTTAATCTGTCAATTCCATTAAGTGTCCAAGAACAGAAGAGAATAGAATTCTTTATTGGCCAAGTGTGATTGAGCACACAAGGAATTTGTCTTGGTGCAAATATTCTCAGTATACGTAAAAGAAAAGATACATTTGTCAAGAATCAAGAATCATCAGGTATAACACTTAATAATACTAATAGGGTATTTAGTAAATAGAATATAGTCATAGGGTACAATAAGCAATCAAACTGTACTAGGAAACAATCAATATAAATAATGATACAAGTGACAAAGTTACAGTCATACAGTCACAAATGGGAGGGGATGGGCGATAAGGAGTGATGAGAAGATTAATAGTAATAGTAGTGCAGACTTTGTAATTAGTTGGACAGTTTTTATCTTGCAAAGAAGCTCCAATTATCCACTGTGGACCTTAAGAATCTCTTAATTTGTCTTTCTGTTTTTATATAATTAGAAACTCTCACTTACTGCTTCTCTTGATAACAGTTATAACCCTTGCAGTGTGGCTTGTTTTCCCTGATTCCCCCCATCACTATTTTGAGACTAGCCCTGCAGTGTAGTCCTCTTGTCATTCTACCCCTTCCCTGGGCCAGCATTTAATTCATTTATTTGTCCGATTTCAGTACAGCTAGTCCTCGACGTAGGATTCATTTTGAGTCCTCAATGTAGAATAATTCATTTAGTGACCATTCAGAGTTAGAGAAGTGAATGGTGACTTTCAGTCAGATGCTTGGCCACTGACTCATATTTATGACGGTCGCATTGTCTCAAGGTCACGCAATCCCTTTTGCAAACCTTTTGACAAGTAAAGTCAGTGGGGAAGCCAGATGCACAACAACTATGTGGCTAACAAACTACAGTGATTCACATAAGTCATGTTACTAGCTTAAGTGATTTGCTTAGCAATCTTGTTATTAGGTTAACACCTAGTAATTCACTTAACAGCCATGTTACTAGCTTAACGGCCACAGTGATTCCGAGGCAATTAAATTGTAAAATGGAGTAAAGCTCATCTAGCAATGTATTGCTTAGCAACAGAAACTTTGGGCTCCATTGTGGTCCTAAGTCGACTGGCTACCTGGACTGCCCATCTCCCTCACTGAGGGACTCTGTTGCGGTGGGGGCTACACTGAGAAAGGCTGATCACAGCCCTGCAAGTTAGTCCTCTAATGTTTGGTAAGGAAAGGACGGGGCTGAGGACCATTTTGGAGGCCCAGCCGCAACTCTTCGATTAAAATAAATTTTATAGAATGTGAAGGATGTGTTTTTCTGTTTTATTTTGATAGTTATGACCTTTGCTTAAGATGGCATTTAATTTCGTTGTATGAGGTGCAATGACAATAAAGTAAACTAAAAAAAAATCCCTCAGGCGTTGCGACCACCCGCCATTTCGAGTCCCCCCCTACTTCAGCAAAATTTCCAGGCCTCATTTGAGGTACCCCCACCACAAATGGCAGAGCGGGGGGGCGTATTTTTTTTCCAAACAAATGTGGAAAAAGCACCAGGGGAAAGATTTAACCGCAGAAAGAGTTCGTCGTCTCTTTGCTGAGGCGAGGAGAGCGCCATCTTCACTCTTCCCCTCCACAGCAAACAGAAGCTGCAGGATTCTCCCGTTACCATGGGAACGGGCGCCGCCGGAACTCTCCCGACGTGCCCCGCGCGCGCGCTTCGGTGACATCACAGCTGCAGAGTTGCTTGGAGAATGGGCGCCATTTCATGCCGGGGCAAAAAAGCGAAGGCCTCCCGGCATGCAAAGCACCTGGTTGACCTCGCTGACTCAAAGATGGCGGCGCCTAGCTAGGGTTTCCTTGAGGGAATCCGGGGTAGGCGGTTAAGCAGGGAAGAGCGCGACGGGGAGACAGCGGGCGGCGAAAGACGAAGAGTCGAGGCTTAGGAAGGGAGGCCCGGGAGGGAGAAAGGGGTTTGAATTAGGTGGGATTTTTCTTCTCCGGGTTTTTCCGGATCGAAGAAATGACTCCTCCGATTCCTGCTATTGGATTATGGGGTGAAGATGGGAATTGAGTTGGCTGCAGGAGAGAAACGGTGATGATTAAAGATACTTCTGCACGTGCATACTTTAATTAATTGAATGGATGGACTTCAACTCCCAGAATCCCCCAGCCAGCATGATTCACAATGGGTAGACTTCAACTCCCAGATTTCCCTATATCAGCTGTAATACACCATATACATACACAAATAATATAATTAATCCACTGATTAGGTTTTCAGAGTTGCACAGTTTACACAGCTTACAGTTAGCCTGGTTTGATTTGTACAGTCAAACCAAGTTAACTAATCACATTTAGTGTGCTTTCAGCATACAACCCACTGGGTGTTGAGCTACAAACCACCTAACATGCTAGTTAATTGTGCTGAAGATACCCTCCAAGGGGTGTTAGGTGATAATCCTAATTTCTGGTGGGAAATGTTGGGCATTGTGAAAACTATGTTCCTGGAAGAAATTAGATTGGGGATAGCTGGAGTGTTAGATATTGAAAAGTATTGCAAACGAGGCTGCATGCATGTATTCTGTGGCTGAAGAGGGACTTTTTGTTAGAAACACCAAATCTGTTTTCCCCTGTTGCAGGGCTGCAATTTGGCATCAGTTTATGCTACCTGTGCCATAAAACTGGAGGTGTTGAAAAGGAAAAACCTGACATCATCTGCCTGTAAAGCAAGTATTCTAACAGTTTCTTGGCTGTGCTTTTAGATCTTTCTTGGCATCTATTTGGATCCCTCTTCCTGTGAAACTGAATTTTTCATCCTGTGATCTCCATCTCAAACAGTTTGTATCACATTTGCTCTGTCCTCCTTGTGTAGGATCAGTGTTTCTCAACCTGGCAGCTTTTAGAAGGGTGGACTTCAACTCCCAGAATGTTCAATTCTAGGAGTTGGGCTGGCTGGGGAATTCTGGGAGTTGAAGACTACACATCTTAACTTCAGGTTCCAAAGCAATTGGTAATAACTGTTCTGAGATTCCAGTCCTCTCAATTCCCTTTCTCAATCTCTTTTTAATCTAGGTCTGTGCAGAACCAAAACCATCATGTCAAAGCTTGGCCAAGCTGGCAAAACGGCACTGAAGATAACTGGTGGAGGTGTGATCCGGTCAATCATCAAAGCTGGACAGGCTATTCCAGGTCCACCTCTAGGACCTGTTCTTGGACAGGTAAACCATAGGATAAAGACAGGGTAGCAAAGTTAGGTTAATTTTTATAAAGATAGCATCTTAGACCAGGAGTGGGGAACGATGGCTCCTTTATGACTTGTGAACTTCAACTCCCAGAATTCCTGAGCCAGCCATGCTGCTTATGGACTTCAACTCTAGGCTCCACTCCATGCTGGATCTGGAATTCTGGGAATTGAACTCCACAACTCATAAAGGAGCCAACGGTCCTCATCCCAAACTAGACCAACAAAGCAGAAGAACTGGCCATAGCCTGGAATGTGAACTAAGTTCTTTTGTTGTTTTTCTCCTCCAAGCTGAGCCAAGATTAGCCATGCATTAATGAAAGAATTTGCAAATGGGGCTCATGTAACACACTAAATATTTTTTTCAGAAAAGCACATACTGCTGTGTTTTGTGTCAGGCATAATACATCAGGAAGCAAGGAGTTCAAATTACTACAGGTTTATTGCATGTTAATACTCTCTACAAGAATCTGAATTACTAACTGTCAAAACAGTAGATAAGAGAAGTTGGGGAATGGGAGGATTTATACTCCTTGAAGACAGCTGGTCATCTGCATTCTTTTAGAGAGTCCTTGAGGCCATTTAGAGGTTTATCTGAGGCCTTAGGCTCATCTGAGTAGTGCAAATGGGTGTAGAGGCTTCTTGGAGCTGCTGAAAGAACTGTGTTGTAGACAGGAGATAGATGATGTTGCATCTCCCCCCACCTCCCCCGTTGAGAGTGGGGTGTTCATTTTGGGTATGGATGGCTTCTTTGACCCCTCTTTCAAGCCAGCAGTCCTCTCTGTCCAAAATGAGGATTTTGCTGTCTTTAAAAGAGTGGCCTTTGTCTTTTAAATGCAGGTGGACTGCTGAATCTTATCCTGATGGGTTTGTACTCCTATGACCTGAACAACTAAAAATGCAAATGACCAGCTTTGTCTGCAAGGAGTATAAATCCTTCCAATCCCATCAGTTCCCACCACCAGTTCCAAAAACCCCTGGATTAGCACAAAGAGACAATTTCTGGGAAAACAGTTAGGAACCTGGATTGAGGTTTTTAAGTGGCTAAATTAACATCTTTCTCTTTCTCTCTTCCCATAAAAAGTATGGCATTCCCATTGGACAATTCTGTAAGGATTTCAATGAGCGGACCAAGGACTTCATACCAGGCATCCCGCTACCCACCCAAATCAACATAAAGGTGAAATGAGATGTTCCTTTCTTAATTTCAAAGAGTTGCAAGCAGGATGGGCTGGGATGGAACTTCCAGGATTCCTGAGCAATATACCAAAACACACTGCCCCTACCCTCCAGGGCAAAAGCCTATCTGGAACTGCCCCACAGACCATCTATTCTTTCAAACATTTTGACATAGTACATTTGAATTCCAAGCTCCAGCCTGGCTCCAGCTTCTTTTAAAACAGTGTTTTCCAATCTTAGAGTCTTTAAAATAAGCTGGTTGGGGAATTCTGGAAGTTGAAGTCAACGTATCTTAAAATTGCCAAGGTTGGGAAGTGTTGTTTTAAAGGATTGCAAGCAACAAGCTTTAGATTCCTCGGAAGGGTGGAAGCCTAAGTTAACTTTCAGTTTGATCCTGACCAGGTCAAGGTTGACTCAGACTTCCATCCTTGAGAGGTCAGTAAAATTAGGATCCAGATTATTGGGTGCAATAGGCTGACTCTGTAAACTGCTTAGAGAGGACTGTAAAGCACTGTGGAGCAGTATATAAGTCAAAGTGCTAGTGCTATTCCTCCATTTCTTTTTTTTCAGTTGAGCACCTTAAAGCACATATACTGTATAAACAAGGGCCAGCAAGAACATTAAAAAAAGAATAAAAGAATCTTACACTGATAAATCAAGGATTTATAGGTACAGGCAATAGTTTTCTTGAAACATAAACTTTGAGACATGTGGACTTCCAACTCCCAGAATTCCCCAGCCAGCCAAATTTGGAGAATCCTGATATGGAATAATAAAGAACTAAAAATTACTACTGAAGTTAAATAAAGTGATAGGTCCATAGCAAAGAACAGTTTGTGCTTTAATTTCTGTTCTGACCAAACACTTTAACTATATACGGCAGGAAAAATCTGCCACAAAGGACAAAAGAATAAAAATACATCCCCAACATTGTACAAAAGAGAACACAACAGAAACATAATTTTAATAGTCTATTGAAATGCCTAATATGCTACATTTCTCAATATATACTTTTTATATAACTCCAGCATTCTGTATTTATTTGAGTGGTGCAGAGCCCTAGAAGTGGAGCTGTTGCCTCACAATCAGGAGGCTGTGAGTTTGATCCTAGGTAGTGGTAGATATTTCTCTCTGGGCACGATAAAAATATATCTGCTGAATATGAATATAGCTCCACACTGGTGACGGGAAAGACATCCGGCCAGTAAAAACTCATCTGCATTCAGTTGCCCAGACCTCACCCCGCAAGGGATTATGGGGTTGGTTAAAAGACGATGATGTTCTGTATTTATTTCTCCTGTTTTCTTTTTCTTTTTATTTCCCATAGTCTGACAGGTCTTATGAACTTCAGATAAACAAACCAACAGCCACCTACTTTTTACTTTCAGCAGCTGGTATTGAAAAGGGAGCAACATCACCTGGTAAGAAGAATTGAGAGAGGAAAAACTAGGCGACTTGGAGGGAGGAAGCTGGAGGGTGAAGAAGGAACAAAACAGATGTCAGCACTGGGTGTGGCCCAATTGCCAAGTACAAGTAACTCCTTGACTTTCGAGCACAATTGAGCCCAAAATGTCTGTTGTTAAGGGAGACAGTTTTTTCCCATTTTACGACCCATCCTCCTCCTCCCAGTTCAGCCACCAGGCTGTGGGTTGGGACGACTTTGAGCTTGGAAGAGCCGTGGTGGTGCAGTAGCTAGAATGCAGTATTGCAGGCTAATCCTGCTAACTGTCAGCAGTTCAATCCTGACCAGCTCAAGGTTGATGCAGCTTTCTGTCCTTCCAAGGTCGGTAAAATGAGGACCTAGATGGTTGAGAGGGCAATAGGCTGACTCTGTAAACCGCTTAGAGAGGGTTGTGAAGTACTGTGAAGCGGTATATAAGTCTGTGTTATTGCCCTTCTTCCCTCCCTCCCTCGTGATTAGAATGCAGTATTACAGACTAACTCTGCCCACTGCCAGCACTTCAATCCTAACCAGCTCAAGGTGGACTCAGCCTTCCATCCTTCTGAGATCGGTAAAATGAGGACCCAGATTGTTTGGGGGGGGGGGGGGGGGGGCAAGAGGCTGACTCTGTAAACCGCTT